>OX421967.1:57984854-58225500 GCA_949128115.1 Anaspis maculata | reverse complement strand
CTCTTTTTCAACTCCCCGTTACTTGACGACGGCCTCTCCCTTTTCTGGTGTAAAACCAAAGCTCACGATGGTTTCTTTTCTTCATCTCACTTCTTCATATATTTTGGCAACAAATACCTAGGTACCTACCTACCCCTAAGGAGAGTATGGTGTAGTGTGAACATTGCAAGCTCTTGCAAGTTCTTTACGATTTCTTCGCAAGAAATCTACCTACTTATGTAAAATTGCAGATATGGCCTAGATTATGAAGAAAATCCGTCTTATTTTTCGATCGCTCGCTGAATTCTTTGTTGCGTGCGTGACATTATTGTGCGCATGGAAATGCGCAGTAGTTCTCATGAATTGATGTCATTTTATCAATCAAGATATCACATTTATCTTGCATCTGATATCCACATTATTGTTAGGCCTAGGTGAACTCCAGGGCTGCTTCCGATCAGAAAAAGATCTTATACGTATGTACCCACTCAATTAAAATACAACAAAATTCTTAGAATGCCAAAATAACCGCTATATTCTAGATGGTCCATCGTAGAGATGAATCAGTGTCAACAATGTTCATATGAGTTTGAACTGAAGTTTCAACTAAAACACCACGTTCAAAGGACCCATGGAAATGTTAACGCGACAGAACTGTTCCATGCCATCGTGGAACCTGAGCGATTGTCGTGTATGCTCTGCAAATTCAAGGGTCAATATTATTGGGACTTGTATGAACACTGCAAGCACAAACACCGCGGCAAGATCGACGACAACAGTGAACGATGTTCATTTTGTTACGAACAATTCCATAAATTTCTTTGCAAGCGTTGCCAATTTCGGACCGATTCCGCCTTGCTTCTGATGAAACACACAGACTCCCATCGATTAGCAGCCATTGCAACGCTACCACGCCGTAATTCAGTTGACCTTGGTGAAAACTTCCCGCACACTGGATATTTGGACCAACCCAAGCGAAAGAAGGATTTGAGAAGAAGGCGCATGGTGACTGATGCTTCTCATGAAGAGATTAAATGGTTCCAGTGTCCGGAGTGTCCACATAAAACCATCCGGAAAGACAAGTTGAAATCGCACATGTTGAAACACGCTGCCGCTGAACACATCATTTGGTTTCAATGTGTCGACTGTTCATTCAAAACCAGACATAATCACAGTTTGAGAAGGCACATGTTGAGACATGCCATCCCTGGAGACATCGTTTGGTTGCAATGTGCAAAATGTTCATATAAGACCACCCGGCAAGATTGCTTAAAATCTCACGTAATGGAACATGCCGCCGCTGAAAATACCGATTGTTTTCAATGTTCGAAGTGTTCATTCGAAGTCAAACACAAGGGCGATTTCAAGAAGCACATGTTGGAACACGCTGCCGCCGAAACCGTCTCTTGGTTTAAATGTGCGAACTGTTCATTAATATTCAAACACAAGAGCGATTTGGATAGGCACATGTTGAAACGGCATGCCACCGCAGAAGACATCGTTTGGCTGCAATGTGCAAAGTGTTCGTATAGAACCACCCGGAATAATCACTTGAAAGCGCACATGTTGAAACATGCTGCCGCTGAAGACATAGCTTGGTTTCGTTGTGCGGAGTGTTCATTCAGGGCCAAACACAAGGGCGCTTTGGAAAGGCACGTGTTGAAACACGCTACCGCCGAAGACATCGTTTGGTTTCAATGTGCCAAGTGTTCGCATAAAACCACCCGGAAAGACAGCTTGAAAACGCACATGTCGAGACGTCACGCTGACATTGCTGCCGCTGAAGGCATCGATTGGTTGCAATGTGCAAAGTGTTCGCATACAACCAACAGGAAAGACGACCTGGAATCACACATGTTGCAATGCCACGCAGACGTTGCTGCCGCTGAAGGCATCGTATGGTTGCGGTGTGCAAAATGTTCGTACAAAACCGCACGGAAGCATCACTTGAAAAAGCACATGTTGAAACATGCCGCCGCTGAAGACGTCGCTTGGTTTCAATGTGTGAACTGTTCGTTCAAAACCAAACACAAGTGCGATTTGAAAATGCACATGTTGAGACATGCCGCCCCTGAAGACATCGTTTGGTTCAACTGTGCAACGTGTCCGTATAAATGCAAACGAAAGTCGGATATGAACAGGCACGTAAGACGTGTTCATCCGAGTGTGATCAAATAAGCGATCCACCTGTTCGAACGCATGGATACTCACAACCAGTTGTCCATTATAAGAAGGGTTACCTTACAGTCCCAAGAGAACATAGGTACTAGCCATAATGGCTCATTCATGGATAATTTCAATTTCGCCGACCATGCTGAAACCCAAAATTTTCACAAAAGCTTAGGTACTAAGAAATGTAAAGGACAACCATCGTTAGATTTCTGTCCCAGAAGTAATGTCTCCTTATACTCTCACAATAACTTTAGCAATAAAACAAATATTCTGTTTGCCTGATGAGAAAATTATTTTGAACCTCTCAAAAAATATGGAGTAGGTATGGCCCCACAAAATAAAAAGAAAAAGATCCGAAGGACGATTAAAAAGATCATCGTCGGCCCCAAGGTTCGTGGATAGGTAATCTGCTGGAAAGTACATGTAGGTCTCGATGTATGTAGGTACACCATACACGGACCATACACCAACTTTAAAGAGATTATTGTGCAGCAACAGTGCAAGGCTCGAGCAAGAACCTTGGGTCTTGCCTCAATACCCCGCCTCATTGCCCCCCTATCCCCTATATTTCTTTGATTCTTGTTATTTTGATGAAACTTTATCACAATTTTTACATAACGGAATAATTTGTTAAGTGAAAGTAAGTAATAGAGCTGCTTTTGTGGCTGAATTAAAACAAGCCCCGAAAGCTAGATACGCATTTATTTCCGTCCGTCTACTCTTTGTCCTTTTTACACCGGTAGTGGTCCTCCTTTCGCTTTCCTCCCTTTTCCTGGGCCCGGTGTCGCCTCTTACATGCCCTCTGTTGTTCATCACCTCCATTAGACCGGTAAAGTCGAGCCCTGCTTCATGGGGAGTTGACAAGTAGTTGACAGACGGTTGACAAATTAAATCTTGCTCGTGGCTGCATGCGCGGAAATGATGTCAAGCGCATATAGATGCAAGATGCGCAGTAGGTAGTTACTATACGTTGTTTAAGAAATATTGCTATCCCAGTAGGTCATGAAAATCTAAATGCAGCTTTAGATTTAGTTACAAAAAACGTCAAATCAAAAGTGTAAATCTCATGTAAACTTCATTATTTATTTTCAGGTTATAAGTCAGATCTTTCACTCCTTTCAGTCAGAAAGTATTCCTTCAGTTTTTTATCGAGTATCACGTGCGGCACCCACATACGGCACCCCATTCAAGGTGCACTTGAAGGAAGATACATGCAGTTTTGATGTCGAACCGTCTCTGTTTCCAATCTCAAGACTAAAAAAAATAGGCACCTGGAGAGTCAGCAGATTTTGTTCTTGCCACAGTCTCAATCAACATTGAGCACATCACACAGGTAGATAGTAAAGCAGTAAAGCAAACTCCATGGCCTTGAGAGGGATCAGATATCAAGGAAGATCTGCTTCTAAAGCCGAGTTACGCTGTTCTACTTCAACTGAGCCTTTTAGTGAAGACAGAAGCACGAAATCTGGTAGAATATGGCACAACAGACTGTACTGTACCTACTCTTTTGATTGAGAACGGGCGCCTGGCTGATTTTTTTCTCGACTGGGCTCAGGGATCCACGACCACTTTTTGGTTGAAAGTAGTGACAAACCTTGGCTTCTTTTTGCCAGTATGCGTTTGACCGTGCAGTATGTTACTAAAGATCAAAGCAACGCGCTGAATGCTGGCAGCTGCATTGTTGGAATCTCTGAAGAATTCTTCGTAACAGCGGCAAAGTATTTCACGTTCTCTCGCAGATAAATGAGCTGGATCCCCACACATGGCGTCAATCAGGTAATCAAAACCAATGAAGGAACAACACAACAGTAACAGTAGGTATAACGTAACAGAAACAACAGTAACTGTATAAGTAACACGTACAGATTCTTAAAACTTGCGTCGATAGGTGCTTATTACGATTTTCTTTCCAAAAGCTATCTAGGTGGACAGAAACATGACAGTTTGGACGACAGTAAAAAAACTTCGCGGTTGATTTTGATTTACATGTCACACTGACTTGGGACTAAAACAATAAACGTTTTAGAACTAAACAAAGCTAAAGCGACTTTTACCATATACTTCCAATGCCTACTGAGATAGCAATCAATCTGAAACAACGTATAGTTAGGTATCACGTGGTTTGATTATCATACCTCCTTGATGCCATTTTTATCGTCCATGTAGGTACCTAGTAGCAGGTATCTACAGTACTTAGGTACCTGCCTATTTTTAAGTGTACCACCTATTCATCAAAATTCACACTAATCAAAATCATCCTGGGCCCTTCCAATCATCTTTTACACGTTGTACCATTTTCGAATTTCTCCAGCCAATATTTTTGTTAAGGTGATAATAATATTCAAGTTTGTGTCAATAAGTCTCTCAATTTTTTTTTATTCAGTTTAAATCACTTGCATAATTTACATTGATTCATTCATTCATTCATTCATTCATTCATTCAAATTTCTCATTATTCAATCTTTCAATTCAAACAGTTTTAAAGAAATGTAGGTAAAGTTAATAGGGCGGCAGCATGTGGTGTATGCACGCGCACAATTTAATTCCTCAGCCGCGTTTATCGCTTTGAACAAAAAGTTATCAGGTCTTTCTTTTTCCTCGGATAGTTTGTTTAAAAATTCCGTCTTTTCCGTTTCGAACCGTCAAAGGGTCAGCATGTAAAGAGGATCTGGAAGCTAAAATCCTGATAGCCATTTTTTTAATACCTACAACCTAAGGTTGCTAGAAAGGCTGAAGAATTATTTTGTAAAAATCAGGAAGAAGTACTCTTAGCTGGTGAGTAGGAATTTTCAATCTAGAGAACCGGTAACTTATTCGTTTTCACATTTTTTATAGACCCCTTTACCTTTATTTTTGGACGTATCTACGATTCGTTTTACTACGTACCATTTCTTTACGACTTATATCTACGCTCCATCATGTATTTTTCCGGCGTTAATCATCTGCAAAAATCACGAATAACTTCTTCTGCAACCTGAATCATCATCCCTGCTCATCTCTATTCAACTTTAGTCAACTTTATTCAACGATGCTCATCTCTATTCAACTTTAACCAACTTTATTCAACTTTCCTCATCTTTATTCAACTCAAACCAACTCTAGTCAACTTTAAACCAACTTTAGTCAACTTTAAACCAACTTTATTCATCTCTACTCATCTGTATCTCAACTTTATGCTGTCATTGCCATGTACAACGGTATCTACCCGTGAAATACCATCCAAGAACTTCATTGCTGATGCCGATCATCTCTACTCACCTTGATACGAGTATTTCTTCAGGACAAATGTACATCCCTTCTTCGATCCTGGTCAACAGGGAGATATGAGTAAGACCTATCAATTAAGCGTGCCCCTTCTTCGTATTATTCGGTTGAACTTCGTGAACCAGAGTCGCTGGTATACAATAAATTCTGCAGAATTTAGGTAGCTCCCCCACGACACGCCGTTTTTTCATTTTGTATTTGTTGTATGAAGGGTACCTTGATTATTAGCGTTTGAACGTCGAACTTACCACCAGTATTGAGAAGAGAATTGGTACATTTCAATTCTTGTCTTTCTTGCATATTTTACCTGTACTTTCAAAACATATCTTTATTTCTTTTTTTTAACCACATAACTTGAATATTTAATCACTTTTTAAATTACTATCTTTCCTAAAACATTCACACATTTCATCTGTACATATTCGTTTAGAGAAAATAGACATTTTTGTTCGTTTTAAATTAACTTTTTTCTATTCTTTCACTTCAATTTAAAATCTGTAATAACTATAGTCAAAACATCGGAATACCGTTTTTCTGCTGTTTCTTCTTGACTGTGATGTGCTGGAAGCGGTTGGCGCCTGTATAAGTTGAAGTTTGTAAGTATTCCATCTCCGAACCCCCTTTTAAAAATTAGCGCTCACCAACTAAAAGAGTTGCCGGAGCAGGTGAACTCTTTTTGCAAATTATAGGGTACAACGTTTGTACCTGCTTCATTGAAATCCAACAAGTGTCTAAAATAATAACATGATTTTCCAGATAGTCGGTCATGGAGGAAACCATGGGTGCCAACAATGTTCATATGAGTATGAGTCTTGCTCACTACACAAAGCCTCTTGACACCGACGTTTGCCGCCTATGTCCGGTCATTCGTCATACCTAGGTACTTTAAAGTTTCCGTTCACCGACATTGTCGATTTTGGTTTATAGCCCAGGCGCCAGGGAAAACAATAAGGAAATTATTGTTTCCTGGCTGGAAACTAGCTTAAAACGATCTGTGTAGCTTAGGTTTTGACATACTAGTTTCCCCCCTTTCGGAAATGTCGGCGTCATGTCGCCATCATCAACAAGAAGTACACCAGCGTGTTTTTGCCGAATATCTTAATTTTGGGTCATCTGACAGCAAAAAATGTAAGAAGTCATTTTGAAGCCTATGAAATTCCCTACAGTTTGGTCTTTCAATCAATTTTCTGCGACCTATGGTCTTTGAGATAGAGCTTCTGGAAGCGCGAGTCATTGTCGTGAAAGTTCCATGGCCACTTGACTCGAGAAACTAAAATGTCGATGTGACAAAATCGACAATCGACTAAAATTCAAAATGACATTACTTAAGAATTCTTCATGTTATAGTTGCGGTGATGGTCTTAAACTCTCCCTCTTGAACCGTAGATTACGAATATTGAAAAGTCAAAAACGTCACATTGTACATATACAGGGTGTACGGCGGGAATCAAATTAGAACAGAGAAATTTGACATATTTCTTCGATTTAGCCTATGCGAAACTCTAAGCACTTATCACGAGTCCAATATCAATATGCATTGCTCTGTGAGCTTCACTTCATACACTTAAGAAGTGGTCAGCTCACAGCCTTCCTGTAAAATGATTTGACGGCCCTCTGAAACCATCAAAATGTACAGTAGCAAGAAATGTATGTAACAGTATATTATATACCAAAGAACCAAAGTGAATTTTCGATCCCTTGGGTGAAGTTTGTTGCTCGAGGCCCTTTGGGTCCAAATCCCCAAATTGAAAATTCACTTTGGTCCCTTGGTATATAATATACTGTTATATACATTCCTTGGTACTGTAAATTCTTAATATTTTGATGATTTCAGAGGGCCTTCAAAACATTTTACAGTAAAGCTGTGAGCTGACCACTTCTTTAGTGTATTAAGTGAAGTTTATAGAGCAAATCCATATTGATATTGGACTCGTGTTAGGTGCTTAGAGTGTCGCATATAGGCTAAATCGAAAAAATATGTAAAATTTCTCTGATCTGATTTGATTCCCTCAGTACACCCTGTATATGTACAATGTGACGTTTTTGGCTTTTCTGTATTCGTAATCAACGGTTCAAGAGAAAGAGTTTAAGACCATCACCGCAACCATAGCATGAAGGATTCTCGAGAAGTCTTATTTTGAAATTTTTTTGTCACATCGACATTTTAGTTTTTCGAGTCAAGTGGCCATGGAGCTTTTACGACAATGCCTCTCGCTTCCAGAAGCTCTATCTCAAAAACCATAGGTTGCAGAAAAATGATTCAAAAACTATTCTGTAGGGAATTTTATTTGTTTCAAAATGACTTTTTGTATCTTTTGCTGTCAGGTGGCCCAAAATCAAGATATTCGGCAAAAACCATGCTGGTGCACTTCTTGTTGATGATGGCGACATGACACCGACATTTCCGAAAAGGGGGAAATTAGTATGTCAAAACCTAAGTCACACAGATCGTTTTAAGCTAGTTTCCAGCCAGGAAACAATTATTTCCTTATTGAGCTGATTTTTGCTCCCTGGCGCCTGGGCTATTAGTTTTGTATTTCACTTCATTCGTCCGCCTTGCGCTCGATTTTCACACCCGCACTTGGTCAATGTTTGTTCAGGCCGTTTTCTTACTGGGAATTTGAGTTCGACCGGCACTACACAAGTTCTTAATTTACATAATAAATTGTTTGTTCTATTCAAGCGGCAATTTGGTCCTTCGCACAATATTTATTTAAATTTGTCTCTCCGGAAATCTCACAGTGCCTACCTCGAAAAAAACTATATCACCCGCTGGCCAGTTAATTAGTCACATTGCAAGGGTCTCCAATGTTTTTTTCACTTTTCTAGGCGCACGAATAAGCCCACCTAGTTGAGTCAGTACAAGTGTACGTTTCCGTCTCTCTCACTCCACCACTTTATGTATAAGTCTGTCTCACAGGGTAACGCCGTCCTTAAAACGACCCTTAAGCCTGAACTTGAGCATCAAGGGCGCGGAGAATGTACGAAATTTTGTGTTATTTCACAGAAACTTCTTTTCGATCGCCCGCTACAGCTTTTTCTTTGCTGCGTGCGCACAAAGGTGCGCAATGCGTGGCGGTCATTAAAAAATGGTGCCTCGAATGGTGCTATTTTATTGTGTTTATTAAACCTACCTAGATATTTAGACAACAACCATCAGGGCTGCTGCTAGTCATAACGGGATTCGATACGTATGTAGGTACCTATTCAGTTGAAATCCAATAATAATGCTTGCTGACTATTTTAGATCGTCAACCATGGAGATGCATGCGTGCCAACAATGTTCGTATGAATTTGAACTGAAGTTTCAAGTAGAACATCACATTCAGAGGACCCATGAAAATGTTCACGCGGCAGAACTGTTCCATGCCATCGTGGAGCCCGAACAGTTCTCGTGCATTTGCTGCAAGTTCAAGGATTATTACAAACGAAACTTGTTCGAACACTACAAACACAAACATCGCAGTAGTTTGATCGCTGACGACATCAAACGAAGCTCGTATTGTATCGAAGAAATACATCAATTTCAATGCGATTCTTGCCGATTCATGTCCGATTCCGCATTGCTTCTGGTGAAACACACGAAATATTCCCATCGATTGGCAGCTCCTGCAACGCCACCACAAGGCAATGCAGTTGACTCTGATGAAAACTTTCCGCACATTGAATGCATGGACAGACTCAAGCGGGAGAAGAATCTGGGTAAACGCATGCCAACTCAGGCTTCCCACCGAGCTTCCAAGCAAGAAATTGATTGGTTTCAGTGCTCAAAGTGTTCATATAAAAGCATCCTGAAATTGAACTTGGAATCGCATATGTTAAAACACGCTGCCGCTGAAGACATTGTATGGTTTCAATGTGCCGAATGTTCGTTTAAAACCAGACATTTTGGGAGTTTGAAAAGGCACATGTTGAAACATGCCGCCGCGGGAGACATTGCTTGGTTTCAATGCGTGAAGTGTTCATATAAAACCTCCCGGAAATACAGCCTGAAATTGCACATGCTGAAACATGCCGTCGTTTGGTTGAAGTGCGTAAAGTGTTCATATAAAACCACCCGAAGAGACAGCTTGAGAAGCCACTTGTGGAAACATGCTGCCGCTGAGGACATCGTTTACTTTCAATGTGCCAAGTGTTCGTATAAAGCCAAAGACAAGTGCACTTTGAGGCAACACATGTTGAAACACGCTGCCGCTGAAGACATCGCTTGGTTTCAGTGTGCGAACTGTTCATGTAAATTCAAACACAAGGGCGATTTGAACAGGCACATGTTGAAACACACTGCCGCCGAAGATGTCGTTTGGTTTCGATGTGCGGAATGTTCATATAAAACCGTCCGGAAAGACAGCTTGAAAACGCACATGACGAGACGTCACGATTTCACTTCTGCCGCTGGAGACATCGTTTGGTTGCAGTGTGCAAAATGTCCGTTCAAAACCGCCCGGAAGCAAAACTTGAAAACGCACATGTTGAAACACGCCGCCGCTGAGGACATCGCCTGGTTTCAATGTGCGAAATGTTCGTGCAAATTCAAGCACAAGGGCGATTTGAACAGGCACATGCCGAAACACGCTGCCGCCGAAGACATCGTTTGGTTCCAATGTGCGAAGTGTTCACATAAAACCACCCGGAAAGACAACTTGAAATCGCACATGTTGAGATGTCATGCCGACGTTGCTGCCGATGAAGGCATCGTTTGGTTGCCGTGTGCAAAATGTTCGTATAGAACCACCCGGAAGAATCACTTTGAAAAGCACATGTTGAAACATGTTGCCACTGAAGATATTGCTTCATGGGAAAAAGCTTGCATCAAGCTCGAAGGAAACTGATAGGCTGTACTACAAGGAGAGTGTCAAAAGTCTTCGATCTGAACATACTCGTATGAAAGGCTAACCTCGAGGTTAACATAAGAACACAGAATTTTCTCTTTCAATATAATCTCTTGTAATTCTCTTACAGCTTCAATACACTTAGGTAGATACCACTTGTGATTTGCAAATACAAATACTCACAAAAACCCGCACGCGCGCCGCATATCTACTACTGGGTTAATCTCGAATTTCATGCATGTTGTGAGTTATTGAGCTTGCCCATGCCCATATGAATCGTCGGAACAATCAAGGCTGCATATCTCAAATTATGGACTGATCACGCGGAGGCTTCTAGCATAGTAGTTGCTGAAGGCAATACGCTGTCCACAAAAATAGCAGTAGTGCCACTATAAACAATAAAAATCCTAGGTTTTGGCAAATTTGCAAAATCTGGGAATATATAAGGATAATTCCACGTGCGCTTGCCAATTGTCGGTCGTTGCATTTTCAAGTGGAGTATCTAGTCAAAAGAATTACACTTGCACCTCTAATTCAACAGAAAAGGGTCTTGAAGTAAGTACGTACCTAACCCTTGTTTGGTGAATTACCTAATGGAAATGAGAAGAAACATTGTTTCCTTTCTACTCCAACAGAATGTTGGAGTGATTCTCTCTGTGGGAGAAGAGCTGGGGCTGGATCATAGCGTAGAGCAGAGGGTCCTAGTAGAGGAAAGATGGGTGTGAAATAGGCAGAGGACGGTGGGAGATATGTGAACAGTACCTGCCTACCCACGTGAGACAGCAATAAGGCACAACATGTGAATTTTGAGAGAGGTGAGACTTCTATGTGTGACGTACCTAAATTATAAAAATAAGGTAGGTACCTAATAATCAAAAGAATTGAAACATTGAGTAGGTACCTACTCATCCGAGAACAACGTTATGGTTGATGGCTACGTATCTACTGCGAAGGATGAAATCTAGGGTGGACCGCAGAAAAAGTTCATCAGCCCGACAGAGTCTTTGCGATGCTATGCAAGCACTATGCGATGAGGTACGGTTGTTGGGTTATGGATGGGAGCCATCTTCACGAAGTTCTCACCCAGGTCACGCTGGACGGCAGGAAAACAATCCAGCCGGTAAGTATCTAGGTACCCACCTACCATTTTGTAGATATGTGAACCTATTGGAACCACTTATTAGCTTCAACGGGTGCTGTTTAGAATCTATTTAGAACAGTACGCCACTTGCAGTTTTTCCAGAGAGAAAAACTCGGCAACCATTGGTGCGTTGGTCCGATTTGGAAAAATTTTCCTTAAAAAATAAGCTTAATTTTTTCTCCAACTTTCATTCGCAGCATGTCTGCACCTAAAATTGTTATTTCGTGGGGCCTACCGCATGTAGAATTTGCACTGCAGTTTTTTCAAATCAACGGAAAGTGCTAATTTCATATTGAAAAAGTTATCGTCGGAAAACCGGAACCGTGTCGATTTTGGAAATTAGTCTACACGACGCCCAATCCAATCTGTTTTCGATGTCAGGTAGAATTTTTCCAAAAAAGTTGATCCTCGAGCAGAAATGAATTTTTGAGTGGAGTCCTGCTACATAAGCGAGCCGTTCTGGTCAAAACACGGGCGAGTGGCCATCTCGGGTGGCAACGGCTAGGAGAAAATTTGAAAATTGATGAATACCCGACTGGAAGATAGTGGAGAACTGCAACTGCAGACTTAATTTGACTCGTGGTGAAAGGCCCCTATTGTAACTCTACAGGGGACGATAAATAAGTTCTGTGGGTCGAATCGATTCATTTTTCTCTTTGTTTTCTTGGCCTTGGAATTGGATCCATTTGCCAGTTTACCCACGATGATAAGATGTTAAAAAAGTTGAAAACGATTAACGATTAAGGATTGTAAAGGAGATGAACGTTTTGGCATTTAAAGATCTAGGTAACTCCAATCGAGTGAGAAAAAATCGTAGAGGGCTTCCAAGATTGGAGACTTGCTTCATATTGTGAGGGATCGCACTTTTGCGCCTAGTTTTGAAAAGATTCTCATTTAAATTCGCGCGAGAAATGATTTGTTGGTTGCCTAAGTAGACGACCAGAAATCGACAAGAAACGTCACCATTGAGATTAGGCGGAGACGGTCGGGGGAGAGAAAGGGGGGAACGAGGGAATTTCCCACAACACGCAGCGGTGTTCGGAGTTCTGGGCCGGAAAGTCGTGAATACAGGTGGGTTCTATTTTGATTTTCTTGCTGATTTTATTCCTCAAGGTGTTGCTTGCTTTGGCACGTAAATTTGTGGCCCGGTCAATGTAGCATGTCCTATTTTTGCGAATTTCAAGTAGGTTTTCCTGGTCTCGGCGGGTGCCATTGCAAATGGCGACGTAAACAAGGAAAATGTAGGATTTGGGATTTTCGCCCTAGTTGAAATTAAGCCGCGTAGAGAACGGGAAAAACATTACTCGTACGATTTGTTTAGTTCGTTTTTGGGAGAAGGGCCTTACCTGTCGGGTAGGTAGCTACAACGTAGGTAGCGCCGCGCTGTCTGGAATTCTCGCCAGGTCCGGATTCAGAACACATTCAATTTCCTTGATTAGTCAAAGATGTTTACTCGTTGGGTTACAATACAAAATAGGTACCTCATTCATTCATCCATTCATTCACTCATTCTCCTACTTAGGAGTGTACGTTGTCATGACAGTGTTTGTTGGTACTACAAGCCCTGCAAGCGGTAAAGCGAAATCTGAATGAGCCTGGTTGAACCTGAACATGTGTGTGTGAGTGTTATGTCCATATATATTTAAACTACGCGCCTTATGCGCGGCGCATTGGAGATAAGACATATGTCAATGTGTGTGCTTCCGGGCCGTCTGTGTAATTTGTTATAATGTGCAAGTACGCCGCCGAGTAAACTACTAGAGACATGTACCTGTCTTTAACTTAACCTTCCACACGTTACAAGCACTTCGATACCCATGGGGGCTACCTCGTGCAGTGGGCACACCCCCCTACATACATAAGAGTGAGCTAGCTTTTAACATTTATGTTTATCATGTCCGATGTATCCTTGAAGTCGTGTACGGGCCAACACTCCCTGGCTGCTCAGGAATTGTTCGAATGTTATTGACTTTTGTGTTTCATGTTTTGTTTCCTTTTTGTTAACTGTTTGGGGAATTAAGGAGGGTCGGGAATCGGGGGAGCAGTTTCAGGTTAGTAATAGATCGGTCTCAACTTTAGGGGGACACCTAGCTATTGGGTTTAGGTCTTTTCAGCGGTCCCTTGAGCCTTTACACGCAAAAACCTACTCTGTGGGAACCCAGAGCCTTGATTTATATTTATTTATATTTTTATTTATATTTCTTGATTTAGTTGAGTGTCATGTGTCTACTAATTGCTTTCTGCCTTGAGAGAGATGCGGAGTGGCGAAAGTGTGCTTTTGTACGTAAAGCGTAAACATTGAATCCTGAGCGTAAAGTTTCACCAAAGCGTAAGCGAGCGAGTTTCCTTTTGTTGTTACGTAACTAAATGGCAAACTAAGGGAGCATTTAGAGACGTTTGAGTACCAATTTGCACTGGCTTGATGAATGCATTACTAGAGTGACTTTTCTGTCATTCCACCATGACTCATTCACACTCAATTTTCATAAGATCATTTGGGAAGGGATTTTCAGCACTCAATCAGGCAATACGCAGGGGTTTCTTTGACGTATTCTTCCCATGTGTGCCTGTCAGCGAATACGTCACTATTCTTTTGTGTTTACTGACAGTTTAATGCGTTTTATGATTTCTTGTTGTGTTTTGTTAATCAAATTATGTGTTTATTTTATTGTTGTTGATTCCTGCATTGTCTAAATGATTTGTAATGCCTTTCTTGTTTTATTTGTGTTTGTGTTTTGTTTGTTTTGATCCATGCCATGTCATTTTGTCGCAGTCAGTTTATTGTTGTGAGGTGTTTTGAGAAAAGAAACAGATTCATTAGAACTTTGCAAACGATTCAAATAAAAACTTCATTTTGCTTGCCTTCATTCGCGTTTCATTAAGGACTTTCAGCACCATCCCCAAATTCACATTCTCATCTAGAGTAAGAAATTCACAACGTAGGGAAAAGGTAGACAACGTAGGAAGGGTAGGGGGAAATGACGATCGAGGCCAAACGTCGAAAAGTGGGTTACATTACAATATATAACTCGCTAGCCAGTTAATTAGTCACATTGCAAGGATCTCCAATTTTTTCTCACTTTACTTGGCGCACGAAAAGAAGCCCACCTAGTTAGTACAAAGTGCACGTTTCCGTCTCTCTCACTCCACCACTTTATGTCTGTCTCACAGGGTAATGCCGACCTTAAAACAACCCTGACGGCCCCGTGGCGCAGGTGGTTGTGTGGCTGCGGCCACGAGAGCCCCGGGTTCGATTCCCGGAAGAAGTCTGGATGTCTGTGTTGTCTAATTTGCAATTTTCCACTATTATTGTACAGAGTAAATAAAGGCAAAACTCCTATGGCCAATGTGCGCCTATAAGGAGAAAAACAATTGAAAGAAAAAAAAAAAAAAAAAAACAACCCTGAACTTGAGCAATAATGACGCGGAGAGCTGCGCTGTATCTTGTACGAAATTGTGTGTTATTTCACAGAAACTTCTTTTAGATCACCCGCTATCTTCTTCTTCGCTGCGTGCGCGGCATGCGCGTGGGGCGTGGCAGTCACCATAAAATGGTGCCATTTCATTCTGCATCTAGTTACTACAGTATCGCCACGTTTATTCACTCAAAATTCGTACCATCATCCGGATACCGGCTCAAACCCACCTACATATCTAGACAATAACCATCAAGGCTGCTGCTTGTCATAACGGGATTCGATACGTATGTATGTACCTATTATTTAGTTGAAATCCAATAATAATGCTTGCTGACTATCTTAGATCATCAACCATGGAGATGCATGCGTGCCAACAATGTTCGTATGAATTTGAACTGAAGTTTCAACTAGAACATCACGTTCAAAGGTCACATGAAAATGTCTACGCGGCAGAACTGTTCCATGCCGTCGTGGAACCTGAACAGTTTTCGTGCATTTGCTGCAACTTCAGAGGTCGTTTCAACTGGAACTTGTACGAACACTGCAAACATAAACACCACTGTAGGATCGACGACGACATTGAACGAAGCTCATTTTGTAATGAAGAATTCCATAAATTTTTCTGCTATTCTTGCCGATTTGGATCTGATTCTGCTCTGGTTCTAATGAATCACAAGGATTCCCATCGATTGGCAGCTCTTGCAACGCCACCACACGGCAATGCAGTTCATCCCGCTGAAGACTTTCCGCCCACTAATTGTTCAGATGCAGAGCACAGACCCAAGCGAAAGATTGATTTGAAAAAGAGGAAAAGAAAGAAGAGTTCACGAAGTGATGCTGCTCATAAGATCAAATGCTTTCAGTGTACAAAGTGTTCATATGAAAGTGAACGGAGATGGTGCTTGAAGTCGCACATGTTGAAACATGTTGCTGCTGAAGACATAGTTTGGTTTCAATGTACCGAGTGTTTGTACAAAGCCCGACGTGAATGGCACTTGAAAAGACACATGGTCAAACATGCCGCCGCTGATGACATCGTTTGGTTACAATGTGCAAAATGTTCATATAAATGCACCCGACAGGACTACCTGAAATCGCATATGCGAGTGCACATGTTAAACCGTGCCGCACCTAATAATACCGATTGGTTGCAGTGTGAAAAATGTTCGTATAAAACAATCTTGAAGCAGCACTTGAAAAGGCACAACATGTTGAAACATGCTGCTGTTGAAGACATCGTCTGGTTTCCATGTACGAAGTGTTCTCATAAAACCAAACATAGATCGCATTTGAAAGTACACATGTTGACACATGCCGCCGCTGAAGACATCGATTGGTTACAGTGTGCGGAGTGCTCATTCAAAACAAAATACAAACGCAGTTTGACAATCCACATGTTGAAACATGCTGCCGCTGAAGACATCACTTGGTTTGAATGCGCGAACTGTTCATACAAAGCCAAATATAAGGGCGATTTAAAACAGCACATGTTGAAACACGCTGCCTTGAAACACAACGCTTGGTTTCAGTGTACCGACTGTTCATTCGAAACCAAACACAGACCCAGTTTGAGAAGCCACATGTTGATGCATGCAGACAAAGTTTGGTTTCAATGTGAGGAGTGTTCATATAAAACCACCCGCCAATACAGCTTTAAATTGCACATGTTGCAACCACATGCTGCCGCTGAGGACATTACTTGGTTCCAATGTGAGAACTGTTCATTTCAAACCAAACGTAGAAAGATTTTGAGAACACACATGCTGATACATGCTGCCGATGAAGACATCGTTTGGTTTCAATGTGCGAACTGTTCGTTCAAAACCAAACATAAGGGCGATTTGAAAAGGCACCTCATTACACATGCCGCCCCTGAAGACATCGTCTGGTTCAACTGCGAGGAGTGTTCGTATAAACGCAAACGAAAGTCGGATGTGAAAGCGCACATGAAACGTGTTCATTCGAAGTGAGCTATTGATAGGGTGGTGACCACAATCGGAAACTATTTCAAAAAATCGTACTAATCGAATGTAGAGCTACTGACGCTAGTGCTCATTTTCTTTGTAAGTTTGCAGTGTAGTCAAGCCTGCTTCTCTAGGCCCTCTCTGACAAAAGACTATGACGTTATCGTGTCAAATTTGAGGGCGGTCGAGAACTTTGATTTCATATTACCGAAAAAAAACTTACAGAAAAATTCTGTGAACTGTATAGGGTCACTTATCGAAGAATGGACTTTGAAAAAAGAAATCGGTCACTACCCTTTTGTCGCGTAGGGATAAGGGCTGGGCCCTTTTTGGTCCTTAGGTTAGGGGTTAGTAGATCAGAGGTTCAGCTAGAGAGAGAAAGACCATTTTCATTCTAAATAAATTTGTATTCACACAATAATCGGAAGCCTACCTTTGCTCTCACTGCCTTTTGGACTCCCTTCGCATCCTTGTCTCACACACGCAGGTGGGGAAAAGAGTCCTCTCTAGTTTTGGGTAGATCCAATGTCACACAGCACAGTACGATACACCGAACCCAAAGAGCCTCGCTGGGGCTCGAAACGTTACAGCAAGACACAAGGGACTCCGTTGGGGCTCCGGACGTTACAATAAGACATTAACGGGAGTCATCAAAGTATTCGAAAGCACAATAAGACAAAAGGGGCTCATTTTGGGGTTCCGAATAACACAAGAGCAGACACAAGGGTTCACCAGAGGTGCGAAAGCCACGACAAAATGCAAGAACGCCCAGCAGGCTTTCGAAGAACACAAGGAGACACAAACGGGACACACTAGTTCCGAAAGCCACAAGCACAAGAAGACACAAAAATGGTTCCAAACGACACATGAAGATATAAGGGGACCCGCAGGGCCTCAAACTAAACATGAAGACATAAAGGCTGTTCTGGCATCACACACATGGAATAGGGCGCAAAACTATCAATTAAATATTTTCCGACACACGAAGCTTAACGATGACAGCCCGCGAAATTTAAAAAATCTCTCGGTGACTACGTCTCATTGACGTCAGTGAGATGTTACACTTCGATCAGTTGAGAAAAGTAACAATGTTACCTACGTCCGGGAGATGTCTCATGTGTGATGTTCAATTTAAGTTCATTTCAAAACATCTCTCAGACATTACATCGTATAACATCGCGGATGAACATCTCATAGATGTGGAAGTAACGTTCATTGTGATGTTATTTTGTGACATGATTGAGATCATCTCATTTATGAAACATGACATGCTATGCTGAGTGGGTAGTTGAAACTGCAGTGACGTCCATCTTTGTTCGATTTTTCCACGTGTTCCTGCCAGCAGTCTCCTCGAATTTTGTTAATCCTTGGCCTTTTTGCGTATCTTTGTGCTTTTCCTCACTTGCCGTTTCCTTTTCTCTCCATTTCCCTCAATAAATTTTCATCTTCGTCGCCAGTCTCTGTGGTGTATCAAGGTGTTTTAGCGTGTTTTAGTGATAGCACAAATCAAAGGCTGTTCATAAAACGTGTTGCCTGCTTTATTCTGTTAGCGAGAGTGCCCCGTGCGCTGTGTACATTTTAGTATTTTATATCCTCATCAGATAACTGTCAATTGTAGGTAGGTACCTACAGATTTCTATCGTCGGTATCGGTAACACAGGACACAAATAATGGAGTTTCCAGCACAAACTTAAGATTTTTTTTTTGATCGCCCGCTAAGTAAGAAAGTAGGTAGAGCTTTTTCATTATTGCGCTCGCGTCAATAATTTCGTGCGCACTGAGGTGCGCAATGCGCATGAGTTATCCAAAATGGTGTTACTTTGTTTTGCTTCTCGATTTAGATAAAAATATATTATCACGTTTATTCCATCAAAAATTCGAACTAATAGAGATAGTCCAAGTACGTACTTATACTGAGATATCAGGATGAGTATACTCGTAAATAAATGTTAGTACCATACTACACCGAACCCAACAGGTTTTGAACAGAGCTCTCAGAACTACAAGACTGGACCACCACAAAATAGAAAATAATATTCAACAGGGCTGCAGTTAGTCAGAACGAGATTTGATAGGTATGAAGGATAATGTACGTAGCTACTAAATTGAAATCTTTTCAGAATGCTTGAATAATGACCGCTACAATGACTGTTCCAGATCGTCGTTCATGGAGGAAATGCATCGGTGCCAACAATGTCCATACGAGTTTGAACTGAATTTTCAACTGGAACACCACGTTCAAAGAGCACATAAAAATGTTTACGCGGCCGAACTGTTCCATGCCATCGTGGAACCCGAACAGTTTTCGTGCATCTGCTGCAAATTCAAGGGTTATTACAACTGGGACTTGTACGAACACTGCAAACACAAACATCACTGCAGGATCGACGACGACATTGAACGTGGTTCATTTTGTAATGAAAAATTTCATAAATTTCTTTGCGATTCTTGCCGATCAAGGTTCGATTCCGCTTTGTTTCTGGTAAAACACACGGATTCCCATCGATTGGCAGCTCTTACAACGCCACCACTCGGCAATGCAGTTGATCTAGCTGGAAACTTTCCGCACACCGAACGTTTGGACACAAATCCCAGACCCAAGCGGAAGTATGTTATGAAAAAGCCGAGGAAAAAGCGCCTGCGAACTTTGTTGCAGTGTACAAAGTGTTCATATGAAACCATGGTGCAAGGGAGTTTGAACTCGCACATGTTGCAACATGCTGCCGCTGAAGATATCGTTTGGTTACAGTGTACGAAATGTTCATTTAAAACCAAACGTAGCAATAGTTTGAGAAGGCACATGTTGAAACATGTTGCCGCTCAAGACACTGTTTGGTTCCAATGCACTCAGTGCTTGTTTAAAACCAGACAAAAAGACAGCATGAAAAGGCACATGTTGAAACATGCCGCCGTTCAGGACGTCGCGTGGTTCAACTGTGCCGAGTGTTCGTTCAAAACCAATCGAATTGGGAATCTGAAAGCCCACATGACTTGCCACAAGATGAAACATGCAGCCGCTGCTGCAGACGTCGTTTGGTTTCAATGTAAGAGCTGTTCATTCATAACCAGATATAAGAGCAGTTTGAAAGGGCACAATATGTTGATGCATGCTGCCGCTCAAGACATCGTTTGGTTTGGATGTGCGAACTGTCCGTATAAAACCAAGAGGGAGTACGCTTTGAAAGCGCACCATACGGTGAAACACGCTGCCCCCGAAGACATCGTTTGGGTCAACTGTGAAAAGTGTTCGTATAAAAGCAAACTAAAGTCGTATGTGAAGCACCACATGAACCGTAAGCATCCGAACTGAGTGGTCGGTGGGATCGGAAGGAGCGATCACCTGTTTGAACAGCATGAATGCAACAATGGGGAGCGAGCGGGGAACTTTCAAGGCGTAGGGCGCAGTGGTGGTATTCAGTTGTTACCTAGTTGTTGTTTTGTTGTAATGGGGTGCTTGAAAATGTAGTGCAAATAAAATCAATTACCTACAGTCCGCTGTTTTCTATCGTTCATCGCCAACATTTTGGCCCAAACGAGCCGGAGCTAACAGATTTCTTGCGAAGCAGATCTCTGTTCTACCATATTTGAGACCATGGAAGTCGCACAGGCTCCAAAGGGTAAGTTTCAAAATAATGAGAGGAGAGAACGGACTCAACGCTCTCTTCTCAGTCGAGTCCAGTTGCTAGTTTTGCATGAAGAATCACACTATTTATATAATTGCGATTCATTCAAGTCTTTGAACAGTTCCGAAAAATTGAAGATTAACCAATTGAATCCTTGATTGAATCTTTGCAATAATTGTTTGAGGCCTGGACACAATGTCACAAAGTGTAAATTTGGTCACTGCAAAAGGTGTACCGAAAAACAATACCTACTTACGTTGCCTCATGATGATTCTGAAGCTGATAATTCTTCGAAAATCCCGGTGACTAAAGATAAAGAGCCTGAATCGAGTGATGCAATGTCTTCAATCAATTCTAAAGATAAAGGGCACATTCTTTTGGCAACGGTTGCCTTGAAGGTGTTCGATTCAAACAAATAGATCGCATAATATTCGAGCAATTCTCGACAAACCTCTCTCTAGTTGAAATAAACGGTTCTGTCTCGGAAATCAACAAGACCTGTGACGTTGCCATTGAGTTTGACATTATTGATTTCAAAATAAGTAAGACTTGCATTGTTCTCCCTGGAGTTTCAGGACAATTTCCTTCTATGAAATAGTCACCAGAAAAATTTCAAATCCCTCCGAATTGTTCTCTGGCTGATCCAGAATTCTATAAACCTGGCTGCCGAGGTTGACATGCTGATTGGGAATGAGCTTTTCTGGCGTCTTATTTGTCCTAATCAGATCAGCTTAGGGTCGTCCGCAACAGATCTTGCAAGGGGCCAAATTGGGGTATATTGTTAGCGATGCGGTCGAGGAAGCTCAGACTTCGAAGAGCTATTGTGACTTCGCGAAAAGTGCAAATCAATTGGATTCTTTTATGTGCCTTCTGCTGAAAATCCCGCAGATCTTCTTTCTCGAGGCCTAAGTCCATCCTTCATTTGTGATTGCACTTCGTGATGGTCTGGACCGGACTGGCTGAAAGGTGAACCAGAAGCATGGCCTGTGCCGAAATCTAGAATCCCTTCTGTTGCTTCACCTGAGCTCGAAATGGGGTTGAAACCAGTTCTTCTTTTGGGTCCGTCCAGGGAAAATTTATTCTTTGTTGAATTTTGCAATTTTAACAGACTGCAAAAAGTAGCTGTTTACGCCTTGCGGTTTATTCAGAATTGTGAGCGCTTGAAGGAAAATCGAATTTTGAGACCTCTTTCCGTGCCTGAACTTCATGAATCTCTGAAGAGACTGATTTTGATGGCTCGGCGTGAGTCTTTCAGTGGAGATTTTCTCAAATCCAAAAAACAGTTTCATAAACTTTGTCCATTCAAGGATACAGACGGCATTATAAGAATCGGTGGGCGACTCCAGAATATCCCGGCAATAATATCCCCAAAAGAAATATCCCCACGACAAAATATCTCATGGCAAATATATCCCCGCCAATAATATCCCGGCCAAAAATATCCCTGCGACAAAATATCTCATGCCAAAAATATCCCCGCCAATAATATCCCAGCCAAAAAGACCCAACCCAAAAATATCTCCGCGGCAAAATTTCACAATCTGAAAATATCGCAAGTAGGTAACAGATCTTCAGCCACCGGATCTATAAGAAAACGTCCCCGAAAAAAATGTCCCCCACAATACGTCCCGTGTGGATTACGTTCCCAGGAAAAAACGTCCCAAGGAAAAGACCTCCCAGGAAGAGACGTCCCTGGCAAAATACGTCTCCCTTTTGAATTAGAATAGAATAGAAAAGAATAGAATTTTATTTGTACGGGTAATTACTCTGGATATTCTCTCTGATGAACTTCTTTGTGTCGTCATATTACTTTCGAAGCTCCAGTGGAGACTGTCTCTTGTGTCCTTCATGTGTGTGCTCAGCAGGGCTTCAAACGATATCGAAAACACAAGGGGGCCCAGCGAGGGGCCCAGTGAAGCTTCATAGCTTGACAACATGCAGGCAAAAGGGGGGCTAACTGGTACTCTGAAGCCAATAAAAAGCTAAGTGGGCTAATTAGAACTCCATACTACACTTGAGGATACAAAAGGGCCCGATAGGGCTCAGAGTATCACATTGAGGCACAAGGTGCTCACCTCGGTGCTTACCTCGGTGCTTACTCATGCTCCGAAAGTCTCGAAAAGATGCAAGGGAGCTCAGCAGAGCTTCAAAAGACGTTAAAGACACAAGGGGGCCAAATGGAGCCATGTAAAAGCACAAGGGGGCTAATGAGAGCCGAGATGAGAGCTCTAAACTACACTTGCATACACATAGAGACTCAATAGGGCTCCATATGTCTCATGGAGGCACAAGGGATTTACACTAGGTTTCCAAGTCTGGTGGCCTAGTGGATCTCTGGAAGCTACGAAAAAACATAGGGAGACTCATTAGGGCTCCAAACGACACATGAGAACACAAGGGAGATCCGAATTCTACGGAAAAATGCAAGGCAGTAAGGCTTCAAACGATCCTGAAGACACAAGGGGCCCAATGGAGCTTCACATGACAATGAAGGGAAAAGGGGGCTTAATGATGGTACTCTGGAAGCCAATAAAAACATAAGTGGGCCAATTAGGCCCCATCTTGGGCTCTGTACTACACTTGGGGGCACAAGAGGGCCCGATAGGGCTTCGAATATATCATATCAAGGCACAAGGCGTTTACTTATGCTTCGAAAGCTCGTTCGAAAGTCTCGGAAAGATGTAAGGGGACAGAAGGGCTTCAAAGGACATTGAAGAAATAGGGGATCCACTGGAGCTCTGAATAACAAGTAGGCAACACGGGGCTTACTGGAATTCTGATAGCCATGAAAAAACATGAGGGAGATAACTAGGGCTCCGAACTACACTTCAGACACAAGGGGCTCCGAAAGCCTTATAAAAACTATAAAAGAGGCCAAATGAAGCTGTATAATAAAAGGAGGCAAAAGGGGGTTACTGGAATTTTGATAGAATTCGAATTTTTCATGAAAAACATAGTGGAGCTCATCAAGGCTCCAAATGGGGTACTTGCCTAATTTTTTTTTATTGGCTTAAATGATAGTGTAGTTAAAAATAATGTACCCGTATTTTTTCTTTTTCCTAAATTCCCAAAATTGCGGCCGTGATGCGTGTTTTAAAAATATATTTGTGACGTCACAAATATACTAAAAACTAAACAAACAGCTCTGTTGGATTGGAAGCTCAAAAAACTGTTAGAGTGACATTACAATATTTGAAAAATACAGACATGAAAATCCTACTGACGTTTCCCTATTGTTACCAACCCTTTAAAAAATAAAAATAAATCTTTTTAACCAATGAATATATTTTCCGCAAATTTTCAGGAAATACCCTTTATTACTCTTGTAGATGATTTAAAGTATTTTCAGTCAAATCTTTTTCATTGGCAAGTACCCCATTAGACCTACTTGAAAATACAAGGGGACCCAATTTGGGGCCGAATGTCATATAAAGGCACAGGGGCCTTGATTAGTGCTGGAAAGCCTCGGAAAAGTGCAAAAGAACTTGAAAGAGTTTCGAACGGAAGACACAAGAGGGGCCCAATGGAGCTCTGTAACAAAATAACTTAAAATTGGACTTACTGGTACCTATTCCGAAAGCCATGAAAAAAAAATGATGGGGTACAACCTAGGAGGATATAAGAATAGGGAGGGAGTATAACCCAGCTTGTGGGCGGGGGGAAATGAAGCCGGGAGACGTAAGGGGTGAGGTAGCAACTACGCCCAAATATTGCATCTAGTTACAGGAGTCTTTTGACTTTTGTGAATTAATTGACGTTATTGAAATAATTTGAAACTATTTGAGGTTAGTGAGATTTTTTTGATTGACATATAATGAGTCCTGCCTGATATCTTTTATCTTTGTGCCTGAATCTTGTTTGGATGGTGCTTCATGTATAGGAGCTGAATAGATCAGCTTTCCCAGGTGTGGGAAAGACAGAGGCGACGTGCGCCAGATACAATATCATGTATGAAGAATACCTATCCCATCAATGCGAGCCGGAGCTGCCGAAGGGAAGATGCCTACCTGTAGTATGGGGTCGCCTGATGTTTCAGTAGAATGTTAGGCAAGGATGAGAATGACCAGCAAATTCCAAAAATAATGAGCAGAAAATGAGCAGTTCGATTCTTTCCTCCTAGATTCTAGCACGTAGGTATTTGTGAGGTCAGCATTGTTGATACACCTAATGATGATCTACACTCTGTGATCTACACTGAACAGTGATAGGAGGTAGGTACTCTGGAAACCTCATCATCAGCCAATTTTAGGGCCTGTGTAGACTTCAAGGTTCATGGCAAAATTACAATGAAAAGTACCCACCTAGGTATCTATCTTGGTGGAATTTCTATCCTGCTACGGACTATCACCTACCACGAAGTTAGTGACGAAAATGCTTGTAAGTAGAAGCAAGTGAAACCTGTGATGAAATTCCTTTATGTAATCCAACGATCATATTTAGGAAGGGTGTGGCTGGATCTGGTGCAGCACAAAGCGTCATAGACTGACACTGACAAGAGCGACAGCTCGCAGAACTTGACGTGGCAATATTCAGTTTCAATGGTAGAGTGATAAAAATTTTGGGCGTACAAAGATGGCGGATATGACATTTCCATGGCTTCACTTTTTATGACGAACCCTCCCTCCCTATTCTTATATCCTCCTAGGGTACAACAGGGTTCCAACTACAGTTGAAGACACAATGGGGGCCCGATAGGGCTCCCATCATGACATGATGGCACACCGCTGCTTGCTGCTTCAAAAGTCATGAAAAATGCAAAGGGACTCAGCAGGGCTTTGAATTATATTGAAGACAGAGAATAAGGAGGCCCAATGGAGCTCTTGATAACACAAGACAGCAAAAGGGGCCTTACTAGAAGTCTGAACGATATGAAAAACAAAAAGGGACTCATAAGGTCTCAAAAATTGAATTAGAGGAATGAGGGGTCCGATAGGGGCCAAATATTGCATGACGGTAAAAAGGGGCTTACTCTTACTAGTGCTTCTGAAGTTCGGTGTACTAGCAGAAATGTTCGGTATACTTATGCTCGTTTTGAGCCCTGATAAGCCTCCTTGTCTCTTTCTTTATATTCAGTTTGTAGATGATATATCATCTAGGTATATATTTTGCCGGACATTATTGAAGGGGATATTATTGATACGGATATTTTTGGCCTGGGATATTTTGTCGCGGGGATATTTTCGGCTGGGATATTATTGGCGGGAATATTTTTGGCCTGGGATATTTTGTCGCGGGGATATTTTTGGCTGGGATATAATTGGCGGGGATATTTTGGGGCTGGGATATTTTGTCGCGGGGACAATTTTGGCTGGGATATTATTGCCGGGATATTTGTGGTGGGATATATTTGGCTGGGATATTTTGTCGCCGCACCGATTCAAGACCCATTTCAACTATGTCCGACAATATAAACGATCTTTCTCCCTTAACACCGTCCCACTTCCTTACTGGGAGAGCTCTTACTTCATTGCCTGATCCGAAGGACTACGCTGAAGTACCTACCTGAAGGAATATTGACTCGATTCCAGCGTATACAGCAGTTACGCCAGCATTTTTGGTGCCGTTGGCAAAAGGAATATCTGTCAGAGCTGCATTGTCGCAGAATTTTAGCAAAACAAGTCAGTGTTCACATCATACCGGCGCGGAGGATATTCATGGCGGACAACTTCACTGCCCTGTCCTCAAGGCAATATTTTTTATGTGAACACTTGGACCTTCTAGTTTTCTGCCGGATGTTCCTTGTTGAGAATGGCATAACGTGAGGGTGTAACGTTTAAAAAAAATCGGTTTTGTCAAACTTAAACTTTCCTGGAAGTACCTAGCAAGGAACGGATGAAAAGATTTTGTGCTGACGACATGTTAACGATTTTTTCCATATGTACCAATCTAGATAAACTCTCGGATGAACCCTAACTGATTTTGCATAATAGATATTCCGCGCTGAACTTTTCGTTTGAGGTAGTTTTGTCTAGATGAAGATAACCATAACTGTAACCGCGAATCTTGTTTGAAAAATCCGTTCCCAGTGAAATGTTACAATAAGTATACCTACCGAAACAGATTTTCGAACAAGTGGTTTTTGCGCAATCGCCAATAACGTCGTGAGAAATAATATTAATAATCATATTTTTGTAGGTATACCTACCTGTTTATTGCAAGAAAAATTGTAACTGGGAATCCGCGAATCATTGAAAAAAAACTGGTATATACCTAGGTATATACCTATCAAGGCGCCTGCAGCCAGCAACATCTTAATTATTCCGTCAACGAGCATCAGGTAAAACCGCGAATTGCCGCCAAACAAATATATAGTCTCTCGCCGGACCCAGATTCCGTTCAATTTTCAATTCGAAACCATGAGGTTCGCCTCAATTTCGTTCCTTGTGACGGTCACGTTACTGACGCCTGGCACGCAACCTGCGGCCGTGTGTAAGATTTTTTCAATTTCAAGTTTTTACCTGATTAGATTCCTCCAATTCTCCGTTGTAGGTAAATTCTAGAACTATTTCTCTCTTCAAGCCACGTCGATACAAAAGTGCGCCAGGTCCGACCCGAAATTTCTGGATTGCTTCAGGATAAGTTTCGAAAATGGCATCAGGATCTACGCCCGGGGCGATTCCTCGGTGGGAGTGTCCAGATTCGAACCGTTCACGGTCAGCAACCTGACCATCGATCTGACCGCCGCCGGCGGAGCGGCGAAGCTCGTTCAAAAATACGACAACATGGAAGTTCACGGTACATCAGGATCGACGGTCGTAAAAGTGGAGTGAGTTTTCTTGAGCGAAAAATTTGAAATTTCCATTGAAAAAATACAGCGTGGAAAACAACATGGGAAACATTTTTTAATTTTTTCCTGACCAATGTTCAGGACCATTACCATATAAGTTGCGTGGCTAACAACCTTGAAAACTTTTCTCCTCTTTTCCAATCTTCTACCGTCTTGTCTCTTGCGTAGAAAATCAGAACTTCTTGATTTTCATAAAATTTCTTCCTTCTTTCCAATGTTGGTCTACACTCAAATTTTTTTCCTATTTCATCGCTCGTTTCTTTACTTCTTCCAGTTCTTGTGCTTTCAGAAATTGTAGTTTTGTTCTTGGTTTTTTTTTTCAGCATCACTTCAGCTGGTGACTTCCCTGTTACCAAACTAGGTGTATTTCTGTATTTGAATAGAACATTTTGGAGAGCATGTTCGAAGTTGAACTTTTAGTCAAACGTCTCAGCGTACCTATTCGAAATTCTGTTTCTTCAGGTTTTTCTTCCCGGTGTGAACCTGCTTCTCCGCTTGTCCGTTCGAACATGGATGACTTGGTGGTGAAAATATAGCTTTGATGTTGTTCTCTTGACCGATTTCTTTCTTAGACAAACCTTGGAAGTGTGCCGCTTTTTCTTGCAAGTGAAACATGCAAGTGACGCGTCTTTGGATCATGACGCCTTCCGCACCTGTAGCATTTGACATTTGCTTGCCTGGACTCTGTCTTTGACTTCTGCTCTTTGACCTTGCTGACGACGGGTTGCAGTCTTCGAGCTCCTGCGTTGTTCGCCTCGACTGTAGTGGCTAAGTCATTTGCTTCAGCGTGAGGTCCTTTTTACTCAACAGGGCTAGTTGCGTCTTCTCATCGGATAGTCAGATAGTCTTCAATCTCTTTCTTGTTTATATTGAATTCTTTTATGTGTCCATTCAGCGCCATTTTCCACGCAGTTTTTTTTTTGCCGACGTGCAAAAATTCAACCAAACTCGCCGTGTACTTGCCCACACCTGGGTTGGATGATCACCGATGTCTTCACTGACGATCACACGCTTTTATCTCGTCGCCAATTTGTTGTATCCCTGACTCAGGACAATAATACGGCAATCTTTTTAGTACTTTGTTCATTCAATATTGCATGACATTCTTCGACGTTGTATAAATAACTTATGAGCGGTTCAATGTTGTGCTGTTTGTTAATATGTCTACGGGTCCCAGAAATTTAGATTCAAGAGATAAGGAACTCAGCAGAGAGCACAAACTATTTGTTGCTTCAAAATTAGAAAATCATTATCTGGAAAACCTCGGTATGAACCAAGGCGGTGAAATTTTGCAATAAAGACAGCTCCGGTAGAGTACCGTTTCTGACTAAATTGAGCATGCTGAATACGATTCCTCAAGCAATACATTCACCAATTTTATATATAAGCAACAAGAAAACACCAAACTAATTTACAGCGCCAGCTTCGACGACGCCTCCCCTCACATGAATCTCGAAATCTTCAGCCCCACGATACATTTCATATCCGACTACGAAATCGCAGGAAATTTCTTGGTTTTCCCGATCAACGCAAACGGAAAATGCAACACTACCATGTGTGAGTTCGAGTAATTTTTCTCCTTCTGTTTATTGGGTGCCAACGGTTTTTCCAATTCCAGACGAGGTGACGGCCAAACACACGGCGAAACTGACGAAAGAAACCAGAGACGGGAAGAAATACCTTAAAATTGTCGACTACGCGGTGGATCTGATACCGAAACGGATACACTTTGATTACGACAACGTCTACCCGGACAGTCCCGAGGTGAGCGACGAAATCGAAAAGAGGATCAACGACAACAGTCTCAAGCTGTCCGAAGCCTTGAAGTTCGGGTTCGCGAAGCCTTTCGTCGAATATTGAAAAGTGACGATCAACAACTTCTTCAGCAACATTCCAGAAAGCGATCTGTTCGTGGACTGATTGTACCGTTTATTGTTCGTGTTAGTAAAAGAACGATGGTCAAGCTTAATGCTGACGCAAAAATCCAGTTTTTTTTTTGTACATGCAAAAATCCAGTTTTTTTTTGTACATGAAAAAATTTGTTGTGTTACCTAAAAACTTTCCCGTTTAGTATCCAGGAATAACCTGAGAAGATTTTTCTCGAAACGTCCATTTGGGTGGGAAGTTAGGGAGAGAGATTGAAAATATCTGGCAGGAAATTGAAAATCATGTTTTGGAAAATTTGAATTTACTGGGAAAACTGAAACCGTGTCGAGTTTGAAAATAGGCCTACACGACGCTCAAATCAATCTACTTTCGATATCAGTTGGAATTTTTTGGAAAAAGTTGATGTGGAAGCAGAACAGAACAAATTGAGTGGAGTCCTGCACCAAACGCGGGTATTCCTAGTCAAAGCCAGGGTGAGCGGCCATCTCGGGTAATAACGGCCAGGAAAAAAACGTTTTTGTGTAGAGGCATGCGGACAGCGTTTGATGGATATGATTTTCCACACGTAACGTAACGAATTTCGCTTGTTTCTTCTTCAAGATTGAACAAGAATTATTCAAATATATTGAAAAATTCAAAAGTTATCCACATCTCAATACCTACCTAATCTGCTATCTAAAAATCCTACAATATCAATTCGGAAGATTCTGAAGGACCAAGTGACATGAAGATAGGCAAGTTGTGTTCAATTATTGAAACTAGAAGCAAAAATAAGACAATTTTCCTGAAAACCACGGAGCCTTATCCAAATGATATTGTAAAAATCGTCGGTAGTTGAAGCTCCATCTCGAGCTTCATTCAAGTTTATCCTCGAGTTTATCATTTGAGTCCGGTTCCGATAAGCTAGCATAGTTACGCAATTTCTAGTGGAAAGGAAACCCTCAGAAAATTGAGAGGATTTGGAAAGAAATTGTCGGGAAACTCGTCGGGAAATGTTCAAGAACCAGTAACGTCTCGTTTAAAAAACAATTGGTGAAAATCTTATCACGGGTCGAAAAATTGAAAATTTGCCTCGAAATTTGCAGTTATTCCAGGGAGGAAAACTCGAAATCCGTTCGTCCGATTTCAAAAATTCCCCCCTCAAAACTCAGGTCAATATTTTCTTTGACTATGACTCGCAGCAAGTTTGCACCTGAAGTCAATATTTCGTGTGGCTTACCGCAGGTCGAAATTGGCACTGCACTTTTTCTAATTCACGAAATGTGCAAGTTTCATTTTGAACAAATCACCGTCGGAAAATCGAGACCGTGTCGAGTTTAGAAATAGGCTTGCATGACGCCCAATGCAATCTACTTTTGATATCAGTTGGAATTTTCCACAAAAAAGCGATCTACGAACAGAAAAGAGCATCTGAGTAGAGTTCTGCGCCAAACGCGGGTATTCCTAGTCAAAGCCAGGGTGAACGGGCGTCTCGGGCAGTAACGGCCAGGAAAAAGGCGTTTTTGTGTAGAGGTATGCGGTCAACATTCAATGAATATGATTTTCCACACGATTCGTTACAAATTTCCCATGTTTCTCCTTTGATAATAAAAAAAAAATTATTCAAATATTTTGAAAAATAAAAAAATTATCGACATTTCAAAACCAACCTACTACCTAAACGTTGTTTCAGAAATATTGCTATCCCAGTAGGTCATGGAAATCTAAATGCAGCTTTAGATTTAGTTACAAAAAACGTCGTTTTTGAAAAGTGTAAATCTCATGGAAACTTCATTATTTATTTTCAGGTTATAAGTCAGATCTTTCACTCCTTTCAGTCAGAAACATAGACGTCAGAAAGTATTTCTTTAGTTTTTTATCGAGTATCACGTGCGGCACCCCATCCAAAGTGCACTTGAAGAAAGATACATGCAGTTTTGATGTCGAACCGTCTCTGTTTCCGATCTTAGGACTAAAAAAAATAGGCACCTGGGGAGTCAGCAGATTTTGTTCTTGCAACAGTCTCAATCAACATTGTGCACATATCACACAGGTAGATAGTAAAGCAGTGAAGCAAACTCCATGGCCTTGAGAGGGATCAGATATCAAGGAAGATCTGCTTCTTAAGCCGAGTTACGCTGTTCTACTCGTTCTACTTCAACTGAGCCTTTTAGTGAAGACAGAAGCAAGAAATCTGGTAGGATAATATGGCACAACAGACTGTACTGTACCTACTCTTTTAATTGAGAACGGGCGCCTGGCTGATTTTTTTCTTGACTGGGCTCAGGGATCCATGGCCACTTTTTGGTTGTAAGTAGTGACAAACCTTGGCTTCTTTTTGCCAGTATGCGTTTGACCGTGCAATACGTTACTAAAGATCAAAGCAACGCGCTGAATGCTGGCAGCTGCATTGTTGGAATCTCTGAAGAATTCTTCGCAACAGCGTCAAAGTATTTCACGTTCTCTCGCAGATAAACGAACTGGATCCCCACACATGGCGTGAAAATTATCAGGTAATCAAAACCAATGAAGGAACAACACAACAGGAACAGTAGGTATAACGTAACAGGAACAACAGTAACTGTATAAGTAACACGTACAGATTCTTAAAACTTGCGTCGATAGGTGCTTATTACGATTTTCTTTCCAAAAGCTATTTAGGGCATGTTCCGTTTTACAACTCTTCGAACCGGTAACCGAAAAAGCGGTACCTTATGGTTACCGGTTATTTCGGAACGCTCTGGTCAATCTTCCGTCAATGTAAAGTTGTCAAACGTTGAAATTTGATTTTAAAATTTCATGGCTTTTGTAAAGCATCAGGCACTCAGGCAGAGCAAAAAATGGTGAAGGGTACACAGAAGCGAGGGTGTTTTGGAATCACATCACAAGCTTCCAACTCTCTTACTACCTACCTCGCTACCTACCTACCTTTACGTTGCTCAAACCCATATAATTTTGCGACATGGGGCTACATTGAAATTCAAGTCCAAGCCAAGACATACCTGGCGTTCAAGATGGTCATTTTAAACAAGGGCCTGGACCGAGCAAGCTTGTGAAATGTGTCTGACTTTGGCTGCAGAATGCAGAACACGCTGCTGGGCCGCCAATATACCTATAGGTAGCTGCCCTGCCTCTTCTTCAGCAGGTACCCTCCTGTATGCCTGTACCTGTGGCTCCAAAGGCAAACCATATCGCAGAAAATCATGTAAACGGACGGTATGGAGAAGATTTAAAAGTTATTTGATGTCTTCTGGAATCGTTTCGTGATTCATGTCATGACAAAACTCAAAACCAACTTTCAAAATTGGCAAGTAATGTCATCCGCCATGTTTTTAACCGGAGTAACCAAGCTCAAACGCCGGTCGCTTCGGTTCCCTCTGGTTAAAATAACCGCGGTCCGATTTACGAATAATACAAGTAATATTACCAATTCGGACCGGGTAACCGGAGTTTCGGTACGAATATTACTAAAACGGAACATGCCCTTAGATGGACAGAAACATGACAGTTTGGACGACAGTAAAAAAACTTCGCGGTTGATTTTGATTGACATGTCACACTGACTTGGGACTAGAACAATAAACGTTTTAGAACTAGACAAAGCTAAAGCGACTTTTACCATATACTTCCAATGCCTACTGAGATAGCAATCAATCTGAAACAACGTATACCTGATGTGAGTCTAGGCCCAGTTATGAGCTTTTTCTCTTCTTGAAATTATTCACTTCGACAACAACCCGAGAGCAAAAAATCATGCATAAATGTTCAAAATCACTACCTTAGGGACATTTCGATTTGATATAAGCAAATACGGAAGCTAATCGACCACAATTTGAGAAAAACCGATTGCGCCGGGCCCGAAATTCCCCCAAACCAGACAGTGTCCAGATAGATAGAAAAATACTGAAGAATTGAGATATTTTCCTTGATATTGGCTTGATTTTGAGCTCCATCATTTGAGTCTGGTCTCGATAAGCTGGCCGGTTACTCATTTTAAAGTGGAAAACTCTCGGGAAACTTGGAGAATTGATAAAAAACCAAATTATGCAGAAAGAAAAGCGAGTGAGGCAGTCAGACGCATTAGTACATGGATAGAGGTGAACGATCTGAAACTAGCACCACAGAAAGATTGGAAATAATTTGCTGGAAATTGAATATTTTGAAAATTTGAATTTTCCGGGAAAACCTCGAATCTTTTTCCAAATCTTATTATGATTATTATGAAGATCGTCAATGACGGCTTCACTTTAAGCTCCATCATTCAAGTCCGGTTTGGATAGCCCAGGACTGTTTCACATTTCCAACAGGGACATTTTCAGGAAATTGAAAGGAAAATTATTGGAAAATGTTCAAGAGCCAGTTACTTCGTGCTAAAAAAAGGTGGAAATCTGTTCACGGGATGAAAAATTGGAAACTTTGCAGTTTTTTCGGAGATGAAAACTCGGAAACCGTGGTTCCGATTTCGAAAATTCTCCCTCCAAAAATTCACTCAATCTTTTCTCCAACTTTTATTCTCAGCATGGCTGCACCTGAAACGAAAATTTTGTGGGACTCACCGCATGTCAAAGTTTGCACTGCAGTTTTTTCATATCCACAGAACGTGCTAATTTCATTTTGAAAAAATTACCGTCGGAAAACCGGAATCATGCCAATTTTGAGAATGGGTCTACACGACGACCAATTCAATCTTTTTCCGATATAGGTTGGAATTTTTCTCGAAAAAGGTCGATCTTCGAGCAGAAATAAATTTTTGAGTGGAGTCCTGCATCAAAAGCGAGTTGTCCTGATCAAAACACGGGCGAGAGGCCCTCTCGGGTGGCAACGGTTGGGAAAATTGTTTCAAATTCATAACGCCCGACTGGAAAATGGTGGAAAACTGCAACTGCAGACCTAATTTGATTCTTATTTTGTTGCTACTTCCTGCAAAGTTTGGCTCTTCTTAACTCTCATTTTTCAAAGATTTCACCGGAGGTAAAAATTATTAACGAAGATAAGCAGTTTCATTCGATCATTCGAATTGAAATAATCATTCTCATCAAGGACGTTGCGCGGAGGATGCTACGATAAGAGGACCTGCGACAGATATGGCGACAACTTTTTGTGAATACCCATACCTTTAATTTTTCACATAATTCAATGACAAGTAAACAAATAATTTACCTACTGGAAATTCGCGAATCATCAACAAAACTGGTAAATACCAATGCGCCTGCAGCCAACAACATCTCTTTCATGCCGTCATCCAGTATACCGAATATATAATTTCTCACTGGGATCAAGATTTCTTTCAATCATTTACGTTAGGTACGCCATGAAGTTTGCCTCAGTTTTGTTCCTTGCAACGGTCACACTGACGACCGGTGCACAAAATGCAGCCATGTGTAAGATCACTCATAAATGTTATTATAACTTTCGTTGAAAGTTTGAAGACTAATTTTTCTTCTCCCTTGAAGCCTCATCGGTGGAAAGGTGCGCCAGGTCCGACCCGAACTTTTTGGAGTGCTTCAGGATAAATTTCGAAAACGGCATCAGACGCTACGCCCTGGGCGATCCCTTTTTGAAACTGGACAAATTCGAACCGTTCCGGCTGAACACGACCACAAACGTGGATGTCAACGGCGGATCGGCCAATTTGGTTCAAAAATACGACAACATGTACATTTACGGCACATCCGGATCGACAGTTGTGAAAGCAGAGTGAGTTTTATGGCTGGACAATTTTTCAAAAATCCGCATCCAAAACGCATTTTGCTGTGAGAATTTCGAATAAAAAATGTGAAAAATAAAATAAAAAGAGTGGAATATTTCGAAATTTTGATTGTGGAACAAAGCTTTCAATGCTATAATTGTATCGACTGAACTGTAAGAAAAGCTTTGAGCCCGAGATTGATAGAATTGGGTCCAAAAGTGCTATCCTGGGGCTGGGGCGCCTCAGTTTGTCAAAATTGCTCGATTTGGACCGGGAAACTTGCCACTGGAAGGTTCCAAATGCCCGTACCAGCTGAATAGACCGCAGTAAACGATCTTTCGGAGTTTTTTGAAGAAACTTTGAACATATTGTAATTTTGAGTTTTTCCTTGGCATTTGATTTTTCGAGTTTCATTTTTGATTATAAATGGCGGTTTCAAATGTCTCCACTAGTAAATAAAACAGGCCTACGGAACTTGCTATTGGAAATCATTTGGTCTTTGTCGACAAAGGTTGAGAATTTTAGGAAATGCTGTGAAAGTTCGAATTAAAAATGTGGAAAATTGAATTGGAAGAGTGGAACATTTTGGAATTTTATGAGTGAAACAAGCCCTTTAATGCTTCAATGTTGTAGCCAAAATTGTGAAAAAACTGCCTGTGCCCGAGTTGATGGAAATGGGTCCAAAGGTGCTACCCTGGGGCGCCTTAGTTTATCAAAACTGCTCGATTTGGACCGGTAAACTTGTAGTTGGAAGGTTTCAAGTGCCTGTACTAGCTAAATAGACCAAAGTGAACGATTTTGAGGGTTTTTTCTAATAGAAACGTTATTTTGAGTTTTTCAATAGGAATTTGAAATGTAGAGTTTTTATTTTTGACTATTAATATATGGGTTTGGAATGTCCTCACTGGAAAATAGAACAAGCCTACGGAAGTCGCTATCAAAAATCCTCTGGGCTTCGTTGAGAAAATTTGGAAATTTTGTAAATGCTGTAACAGTTTCGAATTAAATGTGTTAAATAGAATGAGAAGAGTAGAACAGAAATGATCATGAGATCAGCTTTTGTTAGCTTTATTGTCAAAAGAGTAATTCTAGTAACCAATACAAAATTAACTTACAGCGCCAACTTCGGCGATGCGTCTCCTTACATGAACCTTGAAGTCTTCAGCCCCATAATTGAAATGACATCGGACTACGACATCAGAGGGAATTTCTTCATTTTTCCGATCAATGGACACGGAAAATGCAACATCACCATGTGTAAGTTCCCATCTCTTTGTTCCTCCTCGTGGATTCTGGAGCTTGTTCCGGGGATCTTCTTCTATTTACCTTTTGCGTGCTTATCCTTTCTCGAAATTCCAGACGAACTGACGGCCAAACACACGTCGAAATTGACGAAAGAGAGCAAAGACGGGAAGACGTACTTGAAGATTGTCGATTACGCGGTGGAGCTGACGCCGAAACGTATCGAATTCAACTACGAAAACGTTTTTCCGGGTGATTCCCGGATGAACGACGAAATCGTGAAGAGGATCAACGAGAACGCCCTGGCGTCGTACGAAATGAGCCTGAAAAAGTCATTCGAGATGGCCTTCGCCGGAATTTGGAAACAGACGGCCAATAAGTTCTTCGAGAAGCTTCCCGAAAGCGACCTGTTCCTAGACTGATTGTATTGAATTATGTATTGTTCGTGTGAATGAATAATAAATGATTATTTGGAATGAACCAGTTTTCAACGATAATAAGAATCTAGAGCGATATTGTGGTATTTATCAGACAATCACAAATTAGACAAATAGGTACCCAATGTAACAACCACGTCAGACTGACGTAGCATTATTCTTTCGTACCATGTAACTTAGTAGTGAATTATTGTAAAACTAGTGTTACAATGACGATTTGGGTAATGCGACTGAGTCTGCTTAACGAGCTGCGGCGAGCAATGTGGGTGGGAGTATTACAAAAAGGGATTGAAACACATGCTTTCCATACTACTTTGTCTATTTCACAACATTTCATCTTAATTTACCTAATGAAAACAAGAAAATGTACATACTGACATTTGAATAATTGTGCTTATGTCATTAATGACAGCCAAAACAGTTGCACAAAGTAGCATTTTGTGACATTGTTTTTTGCTCAAGTGTCATTTATTTTATACTGTTCCTTCTGGAAGTCTGTACCAACGAAGTCACTGGTTTATTGGGAAGTAACTAACTATATATCAAATGCGATTAGGAAATGATTAAAGCCGCTTTTTGGATTTTTTTTCACTACTGAAAAGACTTCAGCTATTTTCTTGTACCCCTGCATCATCCAAGGGCTTTGACATCACATCATAGAGGTGGGGTGCAACTCAAAGAGTAACACCACGTCAGCCTCTAGGCGGATCAGAACTGTTTCTGGAAGAATCTAAGCTCAACTTCCCCAAGAGGATCAAAACGCATCTTCGAAGGATTCCAACTCAACATTGTCCAGGTGGGCTGAGGCGTTTCGACTCTACGGCCTCCAGGTGGGTCGCGACGCAAAATCACGGGGTAGCTCAGCTTCCTCGGGGTGGATCAAAACTCTTCTTCAACAGACCCGCAGAAGCACTGGGCAACGGACGTGACAAGTCGTGAGCGGGCGGCAGCCCAGGCGGATTGGTCCAGGTACAACGGTCAATCTCCATCGATTCTCCTCGATTCCCAGAAATTCGGAATATTTTATCGCATCCAAATCGACCGCGAACGGCGTATAGTCGTAAAAATTCCAATGGGTAATAATTTGACATAGCACGCCGGGTGCTAGCATTGGGAGATTGGATGACAGCTACGTCGATGGAATGGAACAGGGCGGCGAGCGGACCATCTCTATTCGCGGGTGCCTGAATACTACTGCATATTGTTTTCACCATTCTCTCGGACGTCGGGTAGGGGCTGTTGAATATCGAGGTGTAGCAAGCAAATCATGTTGTAGAACTTTGCTCGGTCCACACGTTTGAATTGAATAACTAGCGACATCTTTTAATGATCACTTGACTCTGAATATTTGCATAATTCTTCGGCTTTCACGGCTTTGATTCATTTCTCTCCGGATTATTTTCGGCATGCTCCACTACTCTGTGAAGTGTATGCAATATAACTACCTATATACCCTATACCAATTACCTACCTACCTACTTTAGGATTTACATTTAAATGAACAATAAGAAATCAGAATTTTCAAATCCATTTAATAAAAATCTCGATAAAAATTCATAATCCTATAATTTGTAGTGAAAATTGAAGCTTTTCCCTTGAAATGTTGATAGCTCAAAAAAAACTGATATTCATGAAATAAAACACATACCTACCTAATAAATATAGGTACCTAGGTAAGGTAGCCAACTGAACTGAATAGATTTCTCAAAAAAACTTTCGATCACTTCACCGCAAAATGTGCTTCAGCATATTGTGCCTAGTCCAATCGTCAAACGCCAGACGATGTCTCAATGCTTTATACGCAGGGTATCAATATTTCTCTCTTAAAAATAAAGGTGAAGAGATATAGGAATTTTGATGGGATTCCATAAAATGTTTTTCCATCTTGTTTCCATTTGGATTATCCCACATTTTTTTAGGAGCTCAATAGCCCTAAACCACAAAAAAAGTTTCTAAAGGATTACTGGGTCATTTTTTGACAAACAAAAAAATTATCAACTGTTTTATAATTTTAAGAGACGTAGAAAATTGAGTACAGCCGTTTTTTGAAAAAAGTTGTCAACAAAAAAGAATTTTTTTTCTCCACATTTTTGAAAAAACGCTCTCTACTCAATTTTGTAATATACTCAGTACACCGTATAGAACAATTGAGTTTTTATCTTTATTTTTGAGAGAGAACTCCTTTAGATAGTTTTTACCTACTGAGAATAAAGCCTCAAGCGTAAGCATGTTTCATCAACATGTGCTTCTTCAAATTGACCTCTTTTATGCATTTGTATGAACACTTTGCACATTGAAGCCAATTGATGTCTTCAGCAGCAGCATGTTTCAACAAGTGCTGTTTTAAATTCGCACAACGCTTAGTTTGAAACGAACATCTGTCACATTCGAACAAATCGATTTCTTCAGGGGCAGCATGTTTCAACATGTGCTTCTTTAAATTGCCCTTATCGTTGCATTTATATAAACACTTTGCACATTGATGCCAAACGATGTCTTCGGCAGCAGCATGTTTCAGCATGTGCCCTGCCAAACTTTGAGAATGCTTGGTTTCAAATGAACATTTATCACATTCGAACCAATTGATGTCTTCAGCGGCAGCATGTTTTACTATGTGCCTCTTCAAATTGTTCTTTTCTCTGGATTTATATGAACATTTTTCACATTGGAACCAATGAATAATGTTCTCAGCGGCAGCATGTGTCAACACGTGCCTCTTCAAATTACTCTTTTCAGTGGATCTATATTGACACTCTGTACACCGAAACCAAACGATGTCCTCGGCAGCAACATGTTTCGACTTGTGCACTTTCAAACTTGCAGAATGCTTGGATTTGAATGAACATTTATCACATTCAAACCAATTGATATCTTCAGCAGCAGCATGTTGGACCATGTGCTCTTTCAAACACTCATGATGCTTGGTTCGAAATGAACATTTTTCACATTCAAACCAATTAATATCTTCAGCGACAGCATGTTTCAGCATGTGATTCTTTGAACTCGCAAAATGCTTGGTTTTAAATGAGCACTGATCACAATCAAACCACTTGATGTCTTCGGCGTCAGCATGTCCCAGCATGTGTCTTTTTAAACTCGTATATCGCTTGGTTTTAAATGAGCATTGATCACATTCCAACCAATCAATGTCTTCAGCGGCAGCGTGTTTCAACATGTGCTTCTTCAAATCTCCCTTTCGTTTTAATTTATAAGAACATTTTGCACATTGGAACCAAACGATGTCACCAGCGGAAGCGTGTTTCAACATATTGTGCCGCTTCAAAGTCACATTTCGAATGGTCTTGAAAGAACATTTCTCACATCGGAACCAAATGATGTCTTCAGCGGAAGCATGTCTCAACATGTGCTTCTTCAAATCGGCCTTTTGTTTGCATTCATAAGAACACTTTGCACACTGAAACCAAACGATGTCTTTGGTACCAGCATGTTTCAACATGTGCCTTTTCAAACTCCCAGAATGCTTGGTTTTGAATGAACATTTATCACATTCAAACCAATTGATGTCTCCAATGGCAGCATGTTTCAGCATGTGGCTCTTCAAACTGTTCTTGACTTTGCATTTAAATGAACACTCCGCACAGTGGAACCAACGGATGTCTTCAGCGGCAGCATGTTGCAACGCATGCCTCTTTAAATCGCTCTTTTGAGTGGATTTATACGAACAGTTTGCACACTGGAACCGCTTGATGTTTTCATGAGAAGCATGAACCGGCATGTGCTTTTTTAAATATTTCTTCAGCTCGGGTTTGCTCCAGCATTTAGTGGGCGGGAAGTCTTCAACGAAGTCAACTGCTTTGTTTTGTGGTGTCGTTGCAAGTATTGCTGCCAATCGATGAGACTCCATGTGTTTCACCAGAAGCAGTGCGGAATCGGACCCGAGTCGGCAATGATCGCAGAGAAACTTATGGGATTCTCCGTTGCAAAATGAGCCTCGTTCGACGTTGTCGTAGTCGATCCTGGCGTGATGTTCATGTTTGCAGTGTTCGTTCAAGTCCCAATTGTAATAGCCCTTGAATTCGCAGCAAATGCACGAAAACTGCTCCGGTTCTGCGATGCATTGGAACAGTTCTGCCGCATAAACTTTGTTATGGGTCCTTTGAACGTGGTGTTCTAGTTGAAGCTTGAGTTCAAACTCATATGAACATTGCTGACACCGATGTATTTCATCCATGACTGACGTCGATCTGGAATAGCAATATCATTCATCAGTATAAGCGGGTACCCATCTAGCAAAACAGTGCTTTACACCCCTAATGTTACACTTGGATCGAATTGTGACTACATTTATTTATGATGGTATAAAATTCTGTTCTGGCTAACAGCAGTTCTAATAAAATACCTACGTTTTGCAAGTGGGTAAGTTGGTAGGTATAGGTAGGTAGGTACTCACTTACCTGAAGAAGGTATTTAGTGACTTCTGATGTTTTCTAGAGCGAATTTTTAATGAATAATCATGAACTACACTGTAGGTGTGATGTGTGTGGTACATTACATACACAGCATCAGATGTTACCATTTTGTGACAGAGCGACAGCACCAACAGATACCTTCTATATCTACTGGGCACGATATAAGTAGTCGCAGTATGCGCAGATCCTTGCGCCGCACAGCGAAGGAAAAGCTAACGAGTTCTAGAATTTCTAGTACCTACATATACCTACAGGTGATTAAAAGAGTATCGGACCACCTTAGAGGTGCGTAATATAGTCTTACCTAATCGTCTTGGGGGACCTCAAAATGGGTATAATAATAACAATAATAATAAATGGTCTTTATTGAAGCAGCATTTGAGCGGAGCGAGAGTGTTCTTCCACCGAACTCCGCTCAATACGAAGTAAAGAAATAAGATTGTACATTCTACAAAATTAAAGTGAAGTGAATGAAATTGTACAAGTATCGAACATACACAATTATTTTATTTACATCACTGGCAGTTCATCGAAGTTTGAGAAAGCTGCGTTTGGAAACTCTTGCAGATTGTAGATTATAGGTGGTCGTTTGGTCTCGGAGGATCCTTTCTGCACTGCGACCTAAAGATCTTTTGTGCGTGACATGCTTCTATTCAATGTCTCAGGAAATCCACCTCCTCACCGAATCGGGTGATTTCCTTGGGAGACTTACCTCTGATGTCTGCGGGTGTCAGTTTCACACCTCCCAGCAGCGTAAGTTTTTTCTGTGCCAGAGCTTCGCACTCGCAGAGTAAGTGCACGGTGGTTTCATCTGCCGATGCACAAAGCCTGATGCAAATAGGTAAGTTTTCCCCACCCATTTTTTGCAGGTGATGGTATCTTATTACGCAATGTCCAGTGAGTAGACCCATATGAGTAGTCTAATTTCGTTCTTGGAGAGCGACAGGATGAGCTGCATCTTTGTTTTGGAGAGCGCAATAAGCTGTTTGGTTTGTCGTTGGCCTGGAATGCTCTACCAGTAGGCTTCTATCTGCCTATTCTCCCATTCATCGACTTCTTCCCTTATTAGAGATGACGACATCCCACATGTGGGCTCCGGTCCAATAAATGTTGTTTGAGCTCCTTTTTTCGCGAGGGCATCCGCTTCTTCATTTCCCTCGATACCCTGGTGGGCAGGTGTTATGTCCATATATATTTAAACTACGCGCCTTATGCGCGGCGCATTGGAGATAAGACATATGTCAATGTGTGTGCTTCCGGGCCGTCTGTGTAATTTGTTAGAATGTGCAAGTACGCCGCCGAGTAAACTACTAGAGACATGTACCTGTCTTTAACTTAACCTTCCACACGTTACAAGCACTTCGATACCCATGGGGGCTACCTCGTGCAGTGGGCACACCCCCCTACATACATAAGAGTGGCGACGAGAAGCGGATTGTGGAGGTTAGGTCGAAAAACGTGAAGAAACACAGCACCACCACGTGTACAAAATGACGTCGACGGCAGAAAATCCGTCCCCATCCACCAGCATAAGTTTCCAGGCGCCTTTCAATATCGAGCCTTTCGTCGAGGGCGGCGATTGGGATCGCTGGATTCGGCGATTTGAAGGCGCATTCCGAATTTTCAACGTCTCCGAGGACAACAAGGTATCGTACCTATTACACTGGATTGGAGCCACGGCCTTCGGTGTTGTCTGTGACAGAAGCACGCCGGATGATCCCTACACTAAAACTTACGAAGAATTGAAGGACATCCTGAGAGAATTCTACGCCCCTGCGCCGCTAGAAATTGCAGAAAATTACAGATTTCATCAACGGAAGCAGGAGTCTGGTGAGTCGTTACAGGACTTCATAGTGGCTTTGCAGAGGCTGTCAGTTAATTGCAAATTCAGCAATTATTTGACGACCGCCCTGCGAAATCAGTTCATCTTCGGTCTAAGGAATAGCCGAATACGCTGCAGACTCCTGGAGATGAGCAACGTGGACTTCGAAAAGGCTACAAAAACTGCCATCAGCATGGAATTGTCTGAAAGAGATGCCCAGCAACTTAATGGAGGCGAGCAAGCTCATGCTACACCCAGTGTAAATTTCACACATTACAAACAACGGGCCAGGCCGATGAAGAAACAGAACGCAGTAACAAGCAGACCAAAGCACCAAGCATCAACGAGTTCAAAATTTTCTAAAGTCGTTTCATGTTTCAGGTGTGGAGGGAGTCACCTTGCTTCAGCATGCACCCTGTCGGGGGATGTTCGATGTGACCACTGCGGCGGCCTGGGACACTTGCGGAGAGTTTGCTTTAAAAAGAAAAACGAAAATCGTGGCGGGGCCCACCAGGTGGAGGACATAATCGGCAGTATCCACCAGGTAGAGCACAGAGAATTCCGCGATAAATATACGATCGTTCTCCAAGTAAGTGGGCGTGGGGTCAGGTTCGAATTGGATAGTGGGAGCGCGGTGACGGTGATATCAAAACGGCTTTTTACAAATCTTTTTCCGTGCTCTGAAATCAAACCTTCGGAAATTTCTTTGACCTCTTTTTGTAGTACAGAGATAAGAATTCATGGATACGCTACAGTGGATGTTATTTATAAGGGCTCAAGTTACAGATTAATTATGTACATTACAAATACGAATAAAATGCCATTATTGGGACGCGAATGGATAAGACAGTTACAATTGTTTAGTTCGTGTTCCCTTGCTGAGTTGCATTTGCTGAATACAAATACAGATAAGGTTGAGGCACTATTGTCAAAATACAAAAGCATTACAGAGCCGGGCTTGAGTAAAATAAAAGGCATACAAGCAAGGATAAGGTTAAAGGAAGGTGCAATTCCGGTACATTTCAAGTCGAGATCGGTTCCATTTAGGCTTCAACCCCTGGTTGAGGAAGAAATACAGAGTCTTGTAGATCAGGGGGTGTTGATAAAAGTACATACAGCTGAGTGGGCTACGCCTGTGGTGCCTATTTTGAAACCGAATAATAAAGTACGACTGTGTGGCGATTTTAAAGTTACGATTAATAGACAGCTGATAATAGATGATCACCCTTTGCCCACGGTAGATGAATTATTCGCTACAATGGCGGGGGGTGTGAAGTTCTCAAAGATAGATTTACGACAGGCATATTTACAGATGGAAGTACGTCCAGAGGATAGACATTTGTTAACCTTGAATACGCACAAGGGACTTTTCGAAAGTACGCGTTTGATGTACGGTATCGCGTCGGCACCGGCCATTTTCCAAAGAGAAATCGAAAACATCCTAAAAGACATTCCGGGTACGGTAGTGTTTTTGGACGACATACGTATTACAGCAGCAGATAGTGTTACACACTTAGTACGTTTGGAACAGGTGTTTAGGCGGTTGCAGGAATTTAACATTAAAATAAATGTTGAAAAATGTGAATTTTTTAAAGATCAAATTCATTATTGCGGACATGTACTGGATTCAAAGGGTTTGCATAAGGCACGCGAAAAAACTGATGCTATTGATGGAATGCCGCGTCCGACTAATCAATCGGAATTGAGAGCGTACATTGGAATGATCAATTATTACGGGAGATTTATAAAGAATCTCAGTACAATTCTATATCCATTGAATAGATTGCTCTGTAAAAATGTGCCGTTTGCGTGGACAGAGCAGTGCGAGGAGTCATTTCAATTAGCGAAAAAGGAATTCAAAAGCGATACGATTTTAGCTTATTACGATCCGAGACTTCCCTTGGTTGTAGCCTCGGATTCGAGTTCATATGGAGTCGGTGCGGTCCTTTCTCAGATACATCCGGATGGTAGAGAACGCGTAATTCAGTTTGCATCGCAAACATTGTCAGAAACCCAGAGAAAGTACTCACAGATAGACCGCGAAGCTTACAGCATAATTTTTGCAATAAAGAAATTTCACCAGTATTTGTACGGTAATCGATTTACGCTGATTACAGATAGCCAGCCGCTGGTACAAATTTTTTCTCCTACAAAACCACTGCCTACGTACTCAGCCATGCGAATGCAGCATTACGCTTTATTTCTGCAAAGTTTTACATACGACATCAAATACAAAAATACGAAATTGCATTGCAACGCGGACGGGTTGTCACGACTACCGATACCGAGTCTGGAAGGGGCTAAAGAGTGTGATGTTGTGGATGTATTTCAGGTGCAGACCATAGAAACATTACCGCTGCACGTGCGCGAAATTGCAAGGGAAACCGTGAAAGACCCTCAATTGTTGATAATATTGAGAAAACTGCAGCGGGGAGAAGAGCTAAACAGTCGAGAAAGTTTCAATGTAAATCAGCAGGAGTATAGCATCCAGCAGGACGTTTTATTGCGCGGACACAAGGTAGTCATTCCGGCTACGTTACGAGAAAGAGTTTTACGGGAGTTACACACAGCACATTTTGGAATTGTCAAAACGAAAGCCTTAGCTAGAGGATTTTGTTGGTGGCCCGGGATCGATTCCCAGATAGAGAAAATGGTGCAGGGCTGTGAACTGTGTGGTTCAGTGCGAAACAATCCACCTAAGGTCGAAACGCACATTTGGGAACCTACAAGCTTCCGTTTTGAGCGGGTTCATATGGATTTTGCAGGACCGTTTTTACAGAAATTTTTCTTGATTTTAGTGGATGCCTATTCAAAGTTTCCGGTGGTGAAAATTGTAGATAATATCACCTCGCGGACCACAATAAAGCACTGTAGGGAAATATTTGCAATGCTAGGATTGCCAAAGGTTTTGGTTACAGATAATGGCTCACAACTTTGTTCTAAGGAGTTTCAGGATTTTTTGAAAGCTAACGGCGTAATCCATAAACGAACTGCACCGTTCAATCCATCTACAAATGGAGAGGCCGAAAGATTTGTACAAACACTAAAGAAAGCACTTACTAGTATGAAAAGTACCACTCAGACGCTAGAAGTAAATTTGCAAAGGTTGTTGATTACGTATAGAATAACACCACATGCGACCACAAACATAAGTCCATCAGAGCTTATTTTCGGCCGTAAAATTAGATCGAGACTAGATTTAATTCGACCGATAAAATCAGTTAGATGTGAGGACAGCAAGGAATCCGGGAACGTTCGGTTTTTGACAGTGGGAGACCGGGTGCAGTGTAGAGATTATCTAGGCAAGGGAAAGTGGAAGTTCGGCCGGATTGTCGAAAGATTGGGTAGATTACATTATTTGGTTGGGTTGGACGATGGTAGACGATGGAGGAGACACGTGAACCAGATATTACATGTTCGATACGAGAGCAGAAATGTGTTAGATCAAATCCCATACTATCCAATCGAAACTGACCCTTTTAAAGCTGCTATTGTGGGTACGCCTGAGGGGTCTCAGCCACGATGTCGAAACACCCGTGAGACGATACCGCTGGGTGTCCCGGAGCCGCCGGGTGTCGCCGTCGGTCACCCCACCGGCATCAGCGCTGACTATGGGTCGACTCCTGAAGCACCTGTACAAGAGACGATTTCTGCACAACTACCATCTGGTGTGCAGCCTGTATTGTCTGAACCGTTGGAGCACAACGAAACACCGCTGGAAGTTCACAGTCGTCCTGTGCGACAAAGCCGTGGAGTGTTACCTTCGTATTTACGAGATTATTGTAAATAATCCAATCCATGTCTATCATACATTGTTTATTGTTGTGAACACTAAATTTTATGTTATGTTGTACTGTACTAGTTATAATGATGTTATTGTTGTATACACTCAATTTTGCATTATGTGATAATGATTATTTAGTTGTGTACACTCTTGTCTTCTTTACGGAGGGGAGTGTTATGTCCATATATATTTAAACTACGCGCCTTATGCGCGGCGCATTGGAGATAAGACATATGTCAATGTGTGTGCTTCCGGGCCGTCTGTGTAATTTGTTAGAATGTGCAAGTACGCCGCCGAGTAAACTACTAGAGACATGTACCTGTCTTTAACTTAACCTTCCACACGTTACAAGCACTTCGATACCCATGGGGGCTACCTCGTGCAGTGGGCACACCCCCCTACATACATAAGAGCAGGTACCCACATTAAAGTGAGTTTGTTGCTCTCAGCCAGCTGTATGAGTGATTTTTTGCAGTTTCAGATGGTTTTTGACTTACAGTCATAGGCCTCCAAGTACCTCGAAGCCGCCTGGCTGTCTGTGGCAATGTAAATTCTTGCTTCTTTGTACTGTCTGGATAGGCATACCTAGGCACACCACTCCACCGCCAGTAATTCGGTTTGTAGAGTAGACAGAAACCTTCCCACAGGCAGTGATTCCCTATATTTCGGGCCATATATGCCTATCCCGGCTCCTTCCTCTCTTACGGATCCGTCTGTGTACCAGATCATGTTGTTTTTCTGCAGCCGGGCCACCCTCCGGGCGCTTTCCTGGCGGTTTTTTACGACCACTTATAGGTAGCCCCGAAGTTGTACTCAAATTACAATAAGCTGTTAAACACTTTATAGACCTAGTAAGTGAATGATCGTTTGAACAGTTCTTTGGAGTGTGTTGGAGGGGTGATATGGATCTCCTCGAAGATCTTCTGAATCTGGCGTTGACATTATGAACATCTGAATTAAAGGTTATTCTGGAACACAAATCCGGGAGCTCTTTAGTACCTACGGAGAATTTTGAAGAACATGGTCGCAGAATGTAATTTTCTTCTGTTCTCCATATTGAGCCAACTAGCACCGGAGTGTTTGCGACTGACCCAGTCGTATCATTTTACCACCAAATTGGCTCTGCATGTGGTGGTTGACCGCAATCACACGTTCACTGTCACTGTTTGGTCGCCAATTTTTCAAGGCCTACTTTTTTTCTTGGATGATTTTACTGTTTTTGATAAACCACTAAAAATCACTCTCTGATGCAGATCAATATAGTTTTTGTTGCTTAGCACACTTTTTTTTCTGGCTCTTATAAGAGTCGGTGGCACTGGAGGTCAAAAACTGGGCTGACTGACAACCATATTTGAGATAAAAGTCGTAAGTCACACATTATAATATGCTCAATCATATCATATCATGTCAATCTATGTACCATGCGATCAACAAAATTCGGAATTGGGGTAGGCTGTGCTCTGGCCGAAAGCAGCTTGACAACCTGAAATTTCACCAGGTCACAGCCTACCTCAATTCCGAATTTTGTTGATCGCATTGTATAATAATTCTTTATATAGAGATATTCAAGATTTATACAGGGTGTTCCAACAAAAAATCTCAAATTGAATTTTCTTTGAATTTTGATGAATTTTTTTGATATAAAATGAATCGTAACTAACATGGAAATGGAATGTTCGTTTTAATTTTTTTTGCACTAAAATGAAGACAATTGGAAGTCCTTCTTTTTTTTTTTTTTTTTTTTTTTTTTTTTTTTTTTTTTTTTTTTATTAACCCTTTTTCTGTACATTGCACAATAGGGCAAGTCTATTATCCATATAAGTAACAGTTGAAAATAATACACAAAAACAACAGTTGAAAATAATACACAAAAACAATCACGCTCACGCGGCAAGACAACGACAAAACTACACACAAAAAAAAAAGAACGCCAAGGTCCACAGACCTCCAGAGAGTGACCAACTACTCGACCCCCACAGAAAGCTCTAACGGTCCGCCGGTCGCCGGTCGCTCCCACCCCCCACCTGAATCCATTCAACAAACTCAGGCAAGCTGTAGAAGCAACCACCAACCAACAAAGACTTCAACATCTTCCTAAAGCCAACAGTCGTCGGGCATGACCTCAGAGAATCCGGCAATATATTGTACAACTTACATCCCGAAAAAACAGGCGACTTCTGAAAAAAGGCATGCCTCGCCCTCGCCAGGCTGAATCGATCCCCCCATCTAGTACTGTAGTGGTGGTTGTGGCAGTTCAGTGGGAATTTCTGCTTATTTGAATGGATATAGCACAATAAGCTCAAGATGTAAATAGAGGTTACTGTAAGAATTCTCTCCTCCTTAAATATCTCCCTACAGGATGACCGACACTGAAGACCGAATATGAGTCGCAGAATTCTCTTCTGTAAAATAAATACACGATCAACCTCACTTGACTGGCCCCAGACCTCAATGTTAAATTTGATTGCCGAGTATACGTGAGCGTAGTATACACTCAACAAAACGGGTCTGTTTACGCTTTCTTTGAGAGAGCGGATTATGTAATAACTCTTCCCAAGCCTATCACAAACCGCTCCCACTTGTGCTCTCCAGTCAAGAGAAGTATCCAGCCATGTTCCCAGAAATTTGACTTCATGTTTGGTGTCCAAAACATGACCATCAAATGTGAAAACGCTATGTGATGGTTGTCTGTACTTGTTGTGGAACTCGATAACTTCTGTCTTTCCCGCATTAACAATCAATCGATTCGAGTGACACCAAGCACTGAAGCACTGCAACATCCCATCCACTTTGGCTCGTAAAGTGTCACTATCGGGATCGGAGATGACGACGGTCGTGTCATCTGCATACATAAACACCTTTCCCACGGGTAGATGATTGGGAAGATCATTGGCGAACAGTAAAAAAATAAGCGGCCCGATATTTCCCCCCTGAGGAGTGCCTCCACTCAAGGAGAATTCATCGGACACACTTCCTCTCACCCGGACCACAAACTTCCGGTCACTTAGATAGGATTTAATCCATTCAAGAATAGGACCCCGAAGTCCCAAACTGTTTATCTTTTTGCATACGAAGTCAGTGTTAATCGTGTCAAATGCCCTGGTCAGATCAAACAGAACAGCAACCACGTACTCATTGCGATCCATTCGTTCGCCTATGTATTGTGAAAGGTCGATCGTGGCAGAGGTGACAGAGCAACCCGCCCGAAATCCGTGCTGACAATCCGTAAGCAAACTAAATTTATTTAAAAATTGATAGATTTTTTGGCTCATGATCTTTTCGAATATTTTTGAAAACACGCTGAGTAAGGATATAGGTCGGTAGTTGCTAATACAGGTCGGATCCCCCCTCTTGAGAACAGGCACGACAGCCGCCGTTCTCAAGCAGGACGGAAACTTCCCAGATGCCACCGATCTATTAACAATGTCCGCCAGAGCAGAGGATATCTGCGATGCACACAATTTCACGACTTCAACAGGGACTTCATCCAGCCCTGTGGATTTTTTATTGGGCATCTCCTTTATGATTCTTTCTATGTCAACTTCCGTTACCGGGTCAAAAAACATCGAGCGGTCAGCTGTCGGTCCGGTCGTGCAGTCTGCAATCGGTGTGCCGCTACCAAAGGCATTAGCAATTGTCTGATCGACAATCGTCGATAAATACTCTCCAAAGAGACCAGCAACACAGTCCGGGTCAGTAACGATAGCGTCATCATGCCTAATTCGTAGGTCCCCAGGCCCTGCAGACCTCCCAGTCAACTCACGGACAACAGCCCAGACTCCCCGACCCCCACTACCCAAGCTTAGAATTCTACCATCATAGTAACGCTTTTTCTCGCTTGCAATAGCTGAGTTCAGTCTCTTTTTGTTTTCCCTATATTTTTTGTTTAAATCAGGATCGTCCAAACATTTGCGCAACCAATTGAGTTCCTTCAAATCCCGCAATTCTTGTATTAGACGGTCGGAGAAAACAATTTTTTTATTTTTATTCCTAGATTTGAACTTTTTTCTATACTTTGGAAAAGCCACCTCAAAGCACCACATAAAGCCGCTCAAAAAACTTTCAAAGACAACGTCCACATCGCCATCGGGTAACACATTGTCAAAATGTGATGACATCAAACAAAGAAAATCATTTTTCGTACGTTCATTGAACCTACGGGCAAAAGAAATGTTACCATCAGGCGTGCCGATATCGTTATCTCTAGTCTCCAAGCGAGAGGGAGGCAAGCTGCAGCGGACAAATTGACCATGATGATCCGACAGGCCCGGGTCATAATTGAGACAATCAATGTACTCCGGACCACTCGAGACCACATAGTCAATAGCCGAATAAGAGGTGTAAGATCGCGTTCTGAAAACTCGCGTATGCCCGACAAGGATCGACGTCATGCCAAAAGACCCAAAGAGATCCGACAAAACTTTAAATTTCATCGAATCTGTCGACCGGTCAATATTCAAATCCCCGCACAAAATCACAATCTCATAGACATTAAAAACCAAGGACAAAAGCTGAGTCAGCTTCTCGAAAAATATGTCGCAGTCACCCATTGGAGGTCGGTAGATAGTTAAGACACATGAGAATCTGCGGAACACCACCGCCGAACACTCAATGTGCATTTCCTCAGCGAAACTCTTAATTCCGGGAAGGGGCCTGAAATGGGGGGCCACCCCACAGTCCGCGTATATTGCCGTGCCACCGTGGACATGATCGGACCTGCAAAAACTATCAATCAGTACAAAGCCTCTCAAGGTAGTATTATTAATTTGAGAGTTACTCATCCAGTGCTCATCAAAACACAGCAGCCATGGTCTGTGTTTGCAAGCCAACATTTCAACCAGACCAATCTTGTTTGACAGGCACTGTATGTTTATGTGGAAAACAGTCATTATGCTGGACATGTCCTCAGTTTGGTCCGAATGTTCTATGCGGTCTTCATCCTGCTCGCTCTTGGATGAAAAAACCTGCTGATCATGGATCCAGGGGGCCAGTTGCTTGGATCCATTGCGGCCCCGAAGTCCTCCCCGCCAACCCCGACTTTAAATGATGAGTAAATATCAGGGTGTTTCGACGTCATCTTCTCTATACTGACTGCGGTCAGTATTGGCTGCAGGTACTTGTGCACCTGATCACTGGTAGTTGATGGATTGAGTCTAGAAACATATACGTAATTATTCCTAGGCACAGCCTTCAGGATGTCACTGTTGGCCTTGGAACAGCCAACAACTCCTCCTTTGCGTTGTCCCTTCTTCCGATTAACTGTCTTCCATTCATTCACAGACTCGCGCACAGCAGCACCACCACTAAGCTGCCGCAGCGATACGTCTTGTCTGTCCTCAGAAACTTTCGCCACATCAAGGTTCACTTTTAGTTGTTTATTTACATTTCTTCTCTCGGCGGTGCCCTTATCATGGCTTTTTTTTTGCGTTACTATCTGCCGAACTTCTTCTTTGTCATCTAGTTTCTTATCGCTCGTGTTTACATTTTTGGCTTCAGGTTTTTCTTCTCGTGATTTACCTGGCTCGATAGATGGCGCGATGGTCTTCAATCTTTCTTGCAGTAGAGAAATTTGACTATATAATGAGGCAATTAGTTCATCTTTGGTACCAATGATTGTTTCCTTGTCGGCTATTATCTTGCGCATCAGCGAGACCACACTCTCGCCCGGCTCGTCCTCGTCGTCGTCCGACTCCTCCACCACGTTCCCACACTCCGCACGTTGTCCTCCGTTGACCTTGGCAGGGTCCGAACAGCAATTAGTCGTGTTGTCGACAAAAATGTCGATGTTTCGTGTTTCGCAACAATATCTATGGACGTTCCGGTCACACTTGACGCACTTCACGAACCTCGATACTGCCGGTCTATTGCACAATCTGCATATCTTTGCAGCGTCGCCCGAAGGCACGTTGTCATTGGCCGCCATCTTTATATCTAACTTTATATCTTTATATCTTATATCTTTATATCTTTATATCTTCAAACCGATGTATTACTCGGCCTCTATTCTCATTTGAAAATTTCAAGGGGTGGTCATCCTACCTTGGGGGATGAAGCAGAAGAGCAGAAACATTCGGTTAATTCTAATCATATGTTGTCCTCAAATATACAACTGACCTGTGTAGGCGTTTCTCCATAATATTCTTTTAGTTGAGAGTTCTCGTTGAGACACCCTGTATATTGAAATCCGGCCCTGGCATGTAATCGAAATCGGAATGGTTGCCTATTTCCGAAATATGAAGTATTTTGTCGTTACTGATGGTTGTTTTGTAGCCCTCTATAAGTTTGAGTGCCAAATGGCCCTGATATTTCACCATCATCGGCCATTTTCAACTGAGTGTGGTGGTAGGTAGGTACCAATATAAGAGCTAAATCCGAACCGCGAATGCGAACATTTCATAAAAAGCCCATCGACAGTGCCTACATACCTATTCACCCAACACGATAACGTGTGCCACACTGAGATAATCCACAAAGAAAAGCAAAGGAGCTTGGACTCTTATAAGAGCCAGTAGCATATTCGGAAGTACCTACCGGTGTGGCTCTTATAAAAGCCAGTGGCAGCGAACGTGTTAAGAAATCTTTGGATGACAAAACATCCACACTGGGAGTGTTCACTGACATAGAGGGAGCCTTCGACAAGACAACGTTTGAAAGCATAGGCTCTGCACTCGATCGGCATGGAGTTGCTCCCACCATAAGTGGTTGGATCAAAAACATGCTTTGATTCAGAGAAATTCAAATCACTGTTTGTAGGAGACCATGTGACTAGAGGCATTGTGGGCAGGAGCTGTCCACAGGGGGTGTATCATCCCCGCTACTATGGAACGTAGTGGTCGATGGCCTACTGCGCAGACTCAACAGTTCACGGTACTACACTATAGGCTACGCAGATAATTTAACAATCCTTCTAGCAGGAAAATATGGGGGAGTGCTCTTGGCGGACTCGTTGTCGGTGAACCCGCAAAAACTGAGGTAGTTCTGTTTACTAGAAATAGGAAGTTGGGACCCCTTGTGCTACCTCAACTTAACGGCACAAGGCTTACTCTGTCAGACAGTGTTACCTAAGTATTTGGGAATAATGCTTGACAATAAACTGAGCTGGAGTAAACACTTAGAACAGAAAACAAACAAAGCATGTATGGCATACTGGCAGTATCGACGCAGTGCCAAAAGTCCTCTTCAGGCTATACACGGCTGTGATAAGACCAATGCTCTGTCATGGAGCAATCGTGTGGTGACCCAGAACCAAGCGAAGAAGATAAATTGCTTACCTCAACCACATCCAAAAGCTAGTCTGCTTGGGAGTGACGGAAGCGATGAAGACTACCCCTACAGCAGCTATGGAAGTGGCGCTCTGTCTTCCCCCTCTCGACTTGTTTGTAAAGGAAGTGGCGCTGAGCACTGCCTTAAGGCTACGCTCTGTGGGACAATGGAATGCGAAGGGAAGGGTGAGCTGTCACGCTCAACTGCTAGGGGATGCGTTTGACAAAAAGCCTCTGTTGCGGGCGGGCAGTGACAGAATCTCTACAAAATACAATTTTGGAAAGCCTTATCACATTATACTCAACAATGAAGATAGGAAAGAGCCGGATATCTTCATATACACGGACGGCTTCAAAACCAACCGAAGATCCGGCGCAAGAATATTTTCTGAACAGCTGGGAATCCGAGAAAGTCTACCTCTGGGAAGCCACGCTACAGTATTCCGGGCGGAATTGATAGGCGTGATTCATGGAGAAATCCTAGCCTCTAAGAAAAAGATCAGGAACCAAACAGTGGATATTCTGACAGATGGCAGGGCGGCGCTTCTGGCACTGGCAGGTTGCAGAGTAACCTCCGGGATGATGAATGTTCAAATTAATTCACCACTACGTCATCCACGCTGTGGATTCTGCCCCGACATGCTAAATATAAGTATTGTGCCGTCCAGAGTCCAGTATCTATCAATTTCTAGTGATAATTCCTTGGCAATTATCTTTGGCTATTATCATTTTTCTCGCGGTTTATTGTTTAGGCGGTAAAATCTTTGCGCGGTAAATTTTTGCGCAGACAACAGCAGATGTGTGAGGAGAGAATATTAATATTTATCAAAAAGAATAAGTGACGAGAGTACTAAAACCATTGTTGATAGTTGTAGTGCATCAGTTACGAGAAAAGAAAACAATAAGGCAAGTCTGATTTCCATTGTAATCAAATGATGATTATTTGAATGGGGTTGAAGTGATTGTTTTGTTCATGATATTTCGAACTGCCATAGGAAGCGTCAAATCGATTCAATACCCTGAAATTGCTCTGATATTTTGAATATTTTGTTTTCGGCTACCTTCAAAGCACCAGAAAAATGGTGAGAACGTCAGTAACCCTTTAAAAAGATCTCGTCTCCGGCAGGTTGATTCCTTAGGTCAGTTCTGCTGAAAATCCAGCGCTCTCGACATATATTGAATCAAATCTAGGCGACAATCTCACGTGTTATCAATTATAGAATTTTTCAGCCGTTTGTATATTGATAATAAAGCGCAAAAACTCTCATGGCGTAAGAAGCCGATAAAGAGAAAAACATTTATCTATTCATCATCCACATAGAATAAGAATAAAGATTCAACCCTTTTCGCACGACGAGAAGTTTATGAGCGTCAAGGTTGAGTTCCAAGAAGAGGACCCCTTCAAACAATGTCAGAAAATTCAGTGTCGCTTCGAAAACGCTCCAAGACAAAAAAAAACAACATAATTTTTGCGGGTTGACTAATTAGAGGCTCACCGCGATAAATTGTACACCTGATTGCAGATTTGCATGGAGTTATTCAACCCAGCGTGGAATAGAGCTGCTGAATGAGTCTCAAAGTTCAAAACTCCAGCACCAGCCGGATATAAATTCATTGAACGTAAAAACACTCAACTTTTATGTAAATTATTTGATAGATAATCAAATTAATGGCTATAATTTCGAAATACCAAGACAATACTCAGTGAACAACCATCTCTCTTTAAGTATAGTTGAATAATGGAGATTTCTTTTCGTACAACTAGAAATGGGCTAGAAAGAAGGAAGGGTTTGAATTAAATCAAAAGCGACGGGGGGTTGAATGATTCTGCAGGGAATTAAAACTCAGGTGTGTCAAGAAACTGGTTCACCAAGAGTTCTGCAAAATTAGGAAGAATGTGGAACAAAATTAAATTGAAAGGGTTTAGTTGATTGGTCGTAGAGATTGGCACGTAATTAGGGTGTACTTTTTTTTCAGAAACCGAATGTAAACTTGAATGGCTAGTTCCTATCGTTAGCTGGTTAGCACGCCTGGAAACTATGTTATGGATAATTAGGTTAAACTTAACTAAATTGGTGGTGATTGAATAACTTGTGATGAAGGTGAGGTGTGGTTGAATGACTTTGTTTATTCTTCAACATTTATTTTTATCATCCTCTTTTAAAGAACTGAGGTTACTCGCATGACAGGGGTACTAGGGCATGACTTGGGAAGAACTGGGGAAGTTAGTATCTGATTGATTTAAATGACTTAGGTAAAAGGTAACTAGAAATCTACGGCACGAAAAAATTAAAACACAACGTAGGGTCGATCATGGTACGGGGTGTTTATAAGAATCTGTGATCGCGGCAGGCATGGGTCAGGCCAAAAAACACAGTAACAGGCGCAATTGTAGTGATCGAAAGCGTTCTCCAAAGGCGATGCGATCACAGACATTTATAAACATCCGGTATTACAGCTTATTAATTAATTTAGGGAAGGCGGTTTTCCCACACTACTTAATTTGGTATAGGTATCTAGGTAAAGTACCCAACTAAATTGAATTGATTTCTTGAAAAACTATCACTTCACCGCAAAATGTGCTTCAATCGGCATATTGTGCCCAGTCAAATCGTCAAACGCCAGACGATGTCTGAACGGCAGCATGTTTCAACATGTGCTTCTTTAAACTCGCACAACGCTTAGTTTTAAACAAACATCTGTCACATTCAAACCAATCGATTTCTTCAGGGGCAGCATGTATCAACGTGTGCTTCTTCAAATTGCCCTTATCTTTGCATTTATATAAACACATTGCACATTGATGCCAGACGATGTCTTCGGCAGCAGCATGTTTCGACTTGTGCACTTTCAAACTTCCAGAATACTTGGTTTTAAATGAACATTTATCACATTCAAACCAATGGATATCTTCAGCAGCAGCATGTTTCACCATGTGCTTTTTCAAACACTCATGATGCTTGGTTCTGAATAAACATTTATCACATTCAAACCAAATAATGTCTTCAGCGGCAGCATGTTTCAACGTGTGATACTTCAAACTCGTACAATGCTTGGTTTTGAATGAGCATTGACCACATTCTAACCAATCAATGTCTTCAGCGGCAGCGTGTTTCCACATGTGCTTCTTCAAATCTCCCTTTCGTTTTGATTCATAAGAACATTCTGCACATTGAAACCAATAAACGATGTCCTCAGCGGGAGCATGTCTCAACATATTGTGCCGCCTCAAAGTCATATTTTGGATGGTCTTGAATGAACATTTTTCACATCGGAACCAAACGATGTCTTTAGCGGAAGCATGTGTGAACATGTGCCGGTTTAAACTTCCAGAATGCTTGGTTTTAAATGAACATTTATGACATTGAAACCAATAGATGTCTCCAGTGGCAGCATGTTTCAGCATGTGCCTCTTCAAACTGCCGTTGACTTTGGATTTGAATGAACATTTCGCACATTGAAACCAACGGATGCCTTCAGCGGCAGCATGTTTCAACGCATGCCTCTTTAAATTGCTCTTTTCAGTGGATTTATACGAACAGTTTGCACACTGAAACCACTTGATGTTTTCATGGGAGACATGAACCGGCATCTGCTTTTCCGAATATTTCTTCAGCTCACGTTTGCTCCAGCATTTAGGGGGCGGAAGATCTTCAACAAGGTCAACTGATTTGGCTTGCGGTGGTGTTGAAGGTATTGCTGCCAATCGATGAGAATCCATCGTGTGTTTCACCAAAATCAATGCGGAATCGTACCCGAGTCGACAATAATCGCACAGAAACTTATGATGGGTTTCTTCGTCGCAAAATGAGCCTTGTCCGATGTAGTCGTGGTCTATCCTAGCAAGATGTTTATGTTTGTAGTGTTCGTACATGTCCCAATTGTGATTGCCCTTGAAGTCGCAGCAAATGCAAAAGAACAGCTCCGGTTCCACGATGACATGGAACAGTTCTGCCGCATAAACTTTTTTATGGGTCCTTTGAACGTGGTGTTCTAGTTGAAGCTTGAGTTCAAACTCATACGAACATTCCTGACACCGATGTATTTCATCCATGACTGACGATCTGGAATAGCAATATTATTCATTAGTATAAGTGGGTACCTATCTAACAGAACAGTTCTTTACGCCCCTTATACTTAGGTATTACACTTGAATTGAATGTCAACTACATTTATGATGGTATAAAATCCAGTTCTGGCTAACAGCTAGCAGTTCTAATAAATACGTTTTGCGAGTGGGTAAGTAGGTATAGTTACTTACCTGAAGAAAGTATTTAGTACTTTTGATGTTTTCAAGAGCGAATTTATAATGAATAATCATGAACTACACTGTAGGGTGTGATACATACAGCATTAGATGATTGTCACTCTCGATGTCATAATTTTGTGACAGCACCACCACCAACAGATAACAGATACCTTCTATATCTACTGGGCACGATATTCAGTAGTCACAGTATGCGCAGAACCCTGCGCCGCACAGCGAAGGAGAAGCTAACGAGAGATCAAAAAATTCTAGCAAGTACATATACAGGATGATTCAAAAGTGTCGGATCACCTTAGAGGTGCGTAATATGGAGGTGTAGTAGAGGGCTGAAAAGTTGTTAATAAAATTCTGTCTTCTAATTGGGCATTTCCACATGACGTCACGAGCTCGTCAGTGTTGCCAACCTAGTTGAATTTATAACCTCAAGCAAGTATTAGGGAACAACCCGCGTTGTCATGATTGGAAAAAAGTACTTTTTTGAGATTTTGGATAACTTAGGGAGCAAGTTTGTCCGTGATTATTATTCACAAAACTTCGGAGTTTCGATCAATACCGACAGTTGGAAGTGTATTGACCTAGATAGCTCAATAAACAAGAAAGTTTGGTGGAGTGCTTAAATTTTTTTTGGTGAAAAAAAAAAGAAATCCGTGGCTTTTTCGGAAAACTGGACTCTTGGAAGAAAAGAGCATCTCAGGAAGTACCTCAAAGTGCCAAGAAATGCGACTCTAAGACATCTGGGAAGGAGAAAATATGCCAGTTTATTATCCTGCCGATAAGGTAAAAAGCTGACTAAATTGTTGGAATACAGAAAAAATGTGAGATGATTTTACAAATTATCCATTACTAAGCGCCCTTCTGATTTCAGAAAGTATATGGCTGTGGCAAAAACTGTGACCTGTGGCGATCTCGAAGTGGGAAAATCAAGCGACCAAGGAATTTCTAAGTTGACCACAATAATTTTACCTCAAATCCTACTTATGAGAAGAAATTTCAGGATTCATTGAGCAATGTGTCTTGACGCGATGAAGCCATTAACTGAAAATTCAAGATTGTCAAGTAAGGTGTCCGATTTGGTCATCAGAAGATAGATATACTTGGAGCCGATCCCATCTGGTTCACATGTGCTTATATCACAGCAAATATCACATCTAAAGTGGAGTAGAAAATGGAAATTATTGTCAATTCAAACATCCAGGCTTGTGAAAGCAATGGAGAAAGCATGGCTAGAGATGTAGAAGGCTCAATGGACGTGAAAGTTGGGTTGGAGTATTTGAATTTTTTTTTGGGGGAAAAAATGAGAAATTCATGGTTTTTTCGAAACGCTGGGCTCGTGGAAGTACGAAGTATCACAGAAAGTATCCCAAAGCGCCAAGAAATGGAAAAGAGGAAGGGAGGAATACCTACACTTAAAAAAATATATGGAGGTTGTACCGATAACGATAAGGATGGGTAACTAAATTGCTGTAATACAGTTATGATGTTTGTACCAAATTATCAGTTGCTAAGCCTCTCTAGTTTCAGCAAGTAGGTACCTGTGTCAAAAATTGTGGCTTTCGGCAATCTAAGAATGGGAAAATCTACGGACTGAGGAATTGCTACGTCGACCACAATTTGGAACCTTGAATCCTCAATAGAATAATAAATATTTGTATTTTCAAGAAATGTATCTTGACACAATCAAGTTGTAATTGAAAATTCAACATCGTTAAATCAGGTGTAAAATTTCTGTCAAGGAGGGCTCCGGTGACCGAAGACATCTTCGGTGGCCTTCGGTGGCCGAACAGCTGTTCGAGTTAAACTTCCATGTTTTGCCTCTGTCCATATTCTACAACCAGAGTGAAGACATTTCTGCAATTTTAAAATATAAAATATAAACTAAAATTATTGTCTGTTTATTCGATCCAGCAGTAAAAGCTGGGCCTCAAGTATTTGGGTGATTGGGAAGCACGAACCGAAGAGGTACATACCTAGCCCCTCACAAGTCCTCACAATGGTTTACGGATTGTTAAATCGTCAGATTCGCAGAGGAGTTGCACGTGATTCTGTCGCTGCCTTTCAAGATTTGATTGACAAGGTCCGTTCCATCGAAGACGCCTGGACTGAAAGTCAGACGAGCAGACCTTATGTTTTGAAGAAAGAAGAAAGGACTCGTGAGAAATGCAACTTTTGCCATATTTTGGACACACTATCAACGAGTGCCGTGAACGTACACAGAAGTTATCCTGGACAGTGAAGGTGAAGCTGCCAGAAGCTCGATCCCTCACTATTAAATGGTACGGATGTGGAAATCCAGGCTACATCCGGTCCCAGTGCCCCAAGTGTCGGAATGAATAAGCATCCACTTCTGCAAGTTCAGCTGACCTTGGAGTTTTATTCAACGACGATGGTGGTAACAACGGTAAACCCATGCTTTGTATCAGTGTAAGTGATCAGAAGAGACTGGCTTACGTGGACACTAGTGCCAAGTGCTCAATAGCCGGACACAGGTTGTATGAACATTTCATTAGTGAGGGACTTCCCTCAACAGTCTCAAGTCTTCGAATGACTTTGGCTAACGGTGTTGCGAGAACCGTCACTGCGATAAATTTTGAAGCCGACGTCAAACTGAACGGACGTACCATCCTATCCAAATTTATTGCCATTCCTGAGACATGAATGGATGGACATCTTTCAAATGCTTTATCATTCCACAGACTCTGCTTGCAGTGGCTAAGGTGGGAATTCTATGTCTGAGACAGGACAAAGGTGGTGCTCCCAGTGCTGCTGAGCGTGCTCAAATGGATGACCTGCTGGAAAAGAACCGCAGCGCTTTTGAGTCCACGCCCGAGCTAACTATCTTCGCCGAACACGAGATTCACCTCACCATCAGTGACGTCCCGATTTTTGTGCCACCTTACCAAATATCGCCTAAGAAACGAGCTGCCCTAGAGCAAGAGGTCGTTGTCCTTCTGGAGCAAGGCATCATCGAGGAATGCGAATCTTCACCAATCATACGCGTCACCCGTTGTCCTGGTGCCTCAATCAAATGGAAAGTTACGATAATGTTGCGATTACCGCCAACTAAATGGTGTGACAGTTCCAGATCGCTATTCACTCCCAAGGATTGATAATCCGCTTCACGCAGCCAAACCGGGTACCCACCTGTCGACATTGGACCTCCAAGCAGAGTACCTATACCATCTGGTTGGTGTGAAAGAGAGCGACCGCGACAAAACAAGTTTCATTACACCTTTTGGCCTCTACAGTTTTCACCGAATGCCGTTTGGTCTACGGAATGCGCCAGCGACCTTCCAGCGCTTAATGGATGAGTTTTGGATGGGACTCGGTGAGATGACTTTGTTTGCTTATCTAGATGACTTGATTTGATCAGTCCAAGTTTCGAACAACACTCGGATGACCTGCAGAAAGTCTTCGACAGACTTCTCAAATTCAATTTAGCGATGAATCGAGCGAAATGTTCACTGGACGTTTGGCCCGTTGGGCATTGCGCCTCCGACTGTTCAACATTCGAATCAATTACATCCCCGGCCTATGTAACGTGACCAGTCTGTGAGTGGCGTCTCACTTTGTTTTTTTTCTGAATGAATAACAACTACAATACTACAATATTCATTAGATTGGCTGAAAAAATACGTACCCTAAATCTCCCACGCCACGTCAAGCACATGCGAAATGTAGGATTGGCAACAAGCAACTGAAACACTCCACCATGAAAAACTTCAGTGCGACTAGAAAGCAGAATGCCTGTTTATGACTTTTTCTTGTTTGTGCAGGAAAGGCGACCATAACCTCAGACGACTACTGAGTCTAGGTAAGGGCTGCAGACCAAATGAGAACTTCTGGGCTGGCGGCATTCTAGAATTTTTCTGTAGACATATTCCAAGGTTCGAGTTTGGCTGAATCAGTTTTCTTTCTTTCTCCAATACCAGGAAGGCTTGGAAATATTCGAGCGCTTTTCAAGCACACAGCAAACTATTGCGCCCATATTGTTATTATCTCTGCCCACATTTCAACACAAAACAGTCAAACAAGTCATAATTTATACGCACAGTTTTTTCCACAGATCAGCTGTTTGTCTCTCGCGCTCGGCAGAGTTCACCGCGTTCGCGTTACCGAGGCCGTACGAGGTCTAGCAACGGATTCTACTGCCTACCTGGCGCCATCTGTCAACGTATCTGGGTTTCAATTTGCGTGACGTCACGCGAAATTTTCTTTATTCTTTTTTGGGGCCTAAATGGAACAAAAAAATGCAATAAAAAATATGTGAGCTTTACGAAGGCTCTAGTCACTGGCTCTAGTATTTAAAATAATTTTTTTCCAAAATTGAAGCCGTTTTTTGGATTTTTTTTTCACTACTCTGTAACTCTGTATAGTGTATGCAATATAACTACCATATATCCTAGACCAATTACCTACCTACCTACCTTCTTCAGGATTTACATTTAAATTAAATGGACAATGAGAAATGAAAATTTTCAATTCCATTTAATGAAAATTTCGATGAACATTTATCATCCGATAATTTGTAAAAAAAACAATTGAAGCTTTTTCCTTGAAATGTTGATTACTCAAAAAAACTGATATTCATGAAATAAAACACATAGGTAGGTACCTACCTAATTATAGGTAGGTAACTAGGAAGGTACCCAACTAATTATTGATTTATTAAAAAAAAAAAATATCACTTCACCGCAAAATGTGCTTCAGCATCTCGGACCTAGTCAAATCATCAAACGCCAGACGATGCCTTAAACGGCAGCATGTTTTAACATGTGCTTCTTCAAATTGCCCTCTTTTATGGATTTGTATGAACACTTTGCACATTGAAGCCACACGATGTCTTCAGAAGCAGCATGTTTCAACAAATGCTGTTTTAAACTCGCACAACGCTTAGTTTTAAACGAACATCTGTCACATTCAAATAAATCGATTTCTTCAGGGGCAGCATGTTTCAACGTGTGCTTCTTTAAATTGCTCTTTTCTCTGCATTTATATAAACACTTTGCACATTGATGCCAAACGATGTCTTCGGCAGCAGCATGTTTCAGCATGTGCCCTGGCAAACTTTGAGAATGCTTGGTTTTGAATGAACATTTATTACATTCAAACCAATTGATGTCTTCAGCGGCAGCATGTTTTAGCATGTGCCTCTTCAAATTGTTCTTTTCTTTGGATTTATATGAACAATTTGCACATTGGAACCAATTGACGTTTTCAGCGGCAGCATGCGTCAACATGTGCCTCTTCAAATTACCCTTTTCAGTGGATCTATATCGACACTTTGTACACCGAAACGAAACGATGTCTTCGGCAGCACCATGTTTCGACTTGTGCATTCTTAAACTTGCAGAATGCTTGGTTTTAAATGAACATTTATCACATTCAAACCAATGGATATCTTCGGCGGCAGCATGTTTCACCATGTGCCTTCTCAAACACTCATGATGCTTGGTTCTAAATAAACATTTATCACATACAAACCAATTAATATCTTCAGCGGCAACATGTTTTAACATGTGATTCTTTAAACTTGCAAAATGCTTGGTTTTAAATGAGCACTGATCACAATCAAACCACTTGATGTCTTCGGCGGCAGCATGTCTCAGCATGTGTTTTTTTAAACCCGCATTTTGCTTGGTTTTGAATGAGCATTGATCACATCCTAACCAGTCAATGTCTTCAGCGGCAGCGTGTTTCAACATGTGCTTCTTCAAATCTGCCTTTCGTTTTGATTTATAAGAACATTTTGCACACTGAAACCAAACGATGTCTTCAGCGGGAGCATGTCTCATCATATTGTGCCGCTTCAAAGCCATATTTCGAATAGTCTTGAATGAACATTTTTCACATCGGAACCAAACGATGTCTTCAGCGGAAGCATGTCTCAACATGTGCTTCTTCAAATCGGCCTTTTGTTTGCATTCATAAGAGCACTTTGGACACTGAAACCAAACGATGTCTTCGGCACCAGCATGTTTTAACATGTGCCCTTTCAAACTCTCAGAATGCTTGGTTTTGAATGAACATTTATCACATTCAAACCAATTGATGTCTCCAATGGCAGCATGTTTGAGCATGTGGCTCTTCAAACCGCCCTTTACTGTGGATTTGAATGAACACTTCGCACATTGGAACCAACAGATGTCTTCAGCGGCAGCATGTTTCAACGCATGCCTCTTTAAATTGCCCGTTTGAGTGGATTTATACGAACAGTTTGCACACTGGAACCACTTGATGCTTTCATGAAAAACATGAACCGGCATGTGCTTTTTCAAATATTTCTTCAGCTCGGGTTTGCTCCAGCATTCAGTGGGCGGAAAGTCTTCAACGAAGTCAACTGCTTTGTTTTGTGGTGTCGTTGCAAGTATTGCTACCAATCGATGAGACTCCATGTGTTTCACCAGAAGCAATGCAGAATCGGACCCGAGTCGGCAATAATCGCATAGAAACTTATGGGATTCTTCGTTGCAAAATGAGCCTCGTTCGACGTTGTCGTGGTCGATCCTGGCGTGATGTTCATGTTTGCAGTGTTCGTTCAAGTCCCAATTGTAATAGCCCTTGAATTCGCAGCAAATGCACGAGAACTGCTCAGGTTCTACGATAGCATGGAACAGTTCTGCCGCATAAACCTATCTAGCAAAACAGTTCTTCACACCCCTAATGTTACACTCATGGTGCGATCCTCTAAAAAATTACATTCCATATAAAGGCTCTGTTACGTTGCTATCACCTAGGCAGCAGCCAATGGCTGACACGAATTTTTACATAGCAGAGCGTTTATGGAATGTTATTTTTTACAGAATAGCACTATTGAATTGAATTGTGACTACATTTATGATTTTATAAAATCCAGTTCTGGCCTCGGTTCTGGCTAACAGCAGTTCTAATATGTGAGTACGTTTTGCAAGTGGGTATAAGTAGGTAGGTACCTATGCTCACTAACCTGGAGAAGGTACCTATTTAGTGACTTCTGATGTTTTCAAGAGCGAATTTTTATTGAATAATCATGAACTACACTGTAGGTGTAGTATATTACATACAGCATTAGATGTCACCATTTTATGACAGCGACAGCACCAACAGATACCTTCTATATCTACTGGCACTACTGGGCATGATATTCACTAACCCGTAGCCGGCACATTTTCACAAATCTTCCTGTGGTGCCGATGCCGGTGAGCGGATGAGGTTGAGGTCCCTTCATATGCGAATGTCACATCGTGAAGGATTCAAGGATTCATTGAATGATATCAATTCGTACTTCATCAACTGTGTGGAAAATACTAACAAAACCGGCGTAAAACCTCCAGGTTCAATAAAAAGAAACAACTCCAGTATATTTTTGACTTCTACTTGCTGTGAGGAAGTACGTAGCATTATCCTGAACTTAAAAAATACATCCTCAGTTGGTGAGGATCGGATTGGTGTTAGAACGTTGAAGTACATCGTGGATGACATTAAGAAACCATTGACCCACATTATCAATCTAATACGAGATCTAATATTGAGCACGGGAAAGTTTCCTCTAAATCTCAAAGTCGCAGAAATTAAGCCCATTCACAAAAAAGGCAGCAAACAGGACATATCTAACTATAGACCGATTGCTCTATTATCGAACATAGGTAAGGTTATTGAAAAGGTAATATATAGAAGATTGAGTAACTTTTTTGAGACACACAGTATATTGAGCGAGAGTCAGAACGGGTTCAGAAGTGGTAGATCAACCGTTAGAGCGGCCTATCAGGCTATTTGTGAGATTGTTGAGTCGCAGAATGACGGAAGGAAAACTGCGCTGGTGTGCCTCGATCTCTCGAAAGCGTTTGACAGCGTGGACCACGACCTACTGCTGCAGAAACTTGAAGCTTACGGTGTTAGAGGAATTGCTCTCAAGCTCATCGAGTCTTACATCAAAGGTAGGGAGCAAACAGTTATCGAATACACCAGCGCAGGGACGAAACTTCAATCTAAAAGGCAGTTCATTAAAAAAGGCGTTCCGCAGGGCTCCATCCTGGGCCCATTACTATACATTATTTATACAAACGACTTACCCTCAGTCCTGTAATGTAACCCACTTTTCGACGTTTGGCCTCGATCGTCATTACCCCCTCCCCTTCCTACGTTGTCTACCTTTTCCCTACGTTGTGAATTTCTTACTCTAGATGAGAATGTGAATTTGGGGATGGTGCTGAAATTTCTTAATGAAACGCGAATGAAGGCAAGCAAAATGAAGTTTTTATTTGAATCGTTTGCAAAGTTTTAATGAATCGGTTTCTTTTCTCAAAACCCCTCACAACAATAAACTGACAGAGTGACAAAATGACATGGCATGGATCAAAACAAACAAAACACAAACACAAATGAAACAAGAAAGTCATTACAAATCATTTAGACAATGCAGGAATCAACAACAATAAAATAAATACATAATTTGATTAACAAAGCACAACAAGAAATCATAAAACGCATCAAACTGTCAGTAAACACAAAAGAATAGTGACGTATTCGCTGACAGGCACACATGGGAAGAACACGTCAAAGAAACCCCTGCGTATTGCCTGATTGAGTGCTGAAAATTCCTTCCCAAATGATATTATGAAAATTGAGTGTAAATGAGTCATGGTGGAATGACAGAGAAGTCACTCTAGTAATGCATTCATCAAGCCAGTGTAAATTGGTACTCAAACGTCTTTAGAGGTTCGCTAAGTTTGCCATTTAGTTACGTAACAACAAAAGGAAACTCGCTCGCTTACGCTTTGGTGAAAACTTTACGCTCGGGATTCAATTTTACGCTTTACGCTCAAAAGCACACTCTTCCGCCACTCCGCATCTCTCAAAGCAGAAAGCAATTAGTAGACACATGCGACTTAACTAAATCAAGGGTTAACTCTGGGTTCCCACAGAGTAGGTTTTTGCGTGTAAAGGCTCAAGGGACCGCTGAAAAGACCTTAACCCAATAGCTAGGTGTCCCCCTAAAGTTGAGACCGATCTATTACTAACCTGAAACTGCTCCCACAATTCCCGACCCTCCTTAATTCCCAAACAGGAAGCAGAAAAACCCCAAAACATGAAACACACAAAAGTCACTAACATTTGAACAATTCCTGAGCAGCCAGGGAGTGTTGGCCCCTACACGACTTTCAAGGACACATCGGACATGATAAAAATAAATGTTGAAAGCTAGCTCACACACACATGTTCAGGTTCAACCAGGCTCTTTCAGATTTCGCTTTGCCGCTTGCAGAGGTTGTACTACCAACAAACACTGTCATGACAACGTACACTCCTGAGTAGGTGAATGAGTGAATGAATGAATGAATGAAGTACCTATTTTGTATTGTAACCCAACGAGTAAACATCTTTGACTAATCAAGGAAATTGAATGTGTTCTGAATCCGGACCTGGCGAGAATTCCAGACAGCGCGGCGCTACCTACGTTGTAGCTACCTACCCGACAGGTAAGGCCCTTCTCCCAAAACGAACTAAACAAATCGTACGAGTAATGTTTTTCCCGTTCTCTACGCGGCTTGATTTCAACTAGAGCGAAAATCCCAAATCCTACATTTTCCTTGTTTACGTCGCCATTTGCAATGGCACCCGCCGAGACCAGGAAAACCTACTTGAAATTCGCAAAAATGGGACATGCTACATTGACCGGGCCACAAATTTACGTGCCAAGGCAAGCAACACCTTGAGGAATAAAATCAGCAAGGAAATCAAAATAGAACCCACCTGTATTCACGACTTTTCGGCACAGAACTTGCAACACCGCTGCGTGTTGTCGGAAATTCCCTCGTTCCCCCCTTTCTCTACCCCGACCGTCTCCGCCTAATCTCAATGGTGACGTTTCTTGTCGATTTCTGGTCGTCTACTTAGGCAACCAACAAATCATTTCTCGCGCGAATTTCAAGAGGAATCTTTTTAAAACTAGGCGCAAAAGTGCGATCCCTTACAGTCCTAAACAAAAAAATAATACAGTATGCTGATGACACCTCTATTGTCTTCAGTAAAACATCTTTGTCAGATTTAGAATCAGATATCTGTGACTCGTTGATTGCTCTGGACGGTTGGTTCACGTACAATAACCTGAAGCTCAATATAAACAAGACCAGTGTCATAAAGTTTGACTACATGAATAATGATCTGCTCCGGCTACCTAAGGTAAAGTGTCAACAGGCTGCCCCGTTCCTTGGTATAACGGTGGACTTGCGGTTAGATTGGAGGAGTCATATAGCTGCCCTGTCCGGTGACTTATCGAGATATTGTTTTGCTCTTGGTACAATAAGGAACATGGTGGGCACTGACGCTGCGTTCGCTGCATACCATTCGCTGGTGGAGTCGAGAATCCGATACGGCGTAATTTTGTGGATTAGCTCCACGGAGGCTAACCGGATATTCCTAACTCAAAAGCGAATTTTGAGGCGCATTCTGGGTCTAAAAAATAGAGAAAGTTGCAGGAACCACTTTATTCGTAACGGAATTTTGACACTGTATAGCTTGGCAATTTTGGAGGGCATCATTTTTGCAATAAAAAATCCAGAATTGTTTTTAGAAAACAAATTTCAACATGAACACATGACAAGAAACAGATATCATTTAAAAAACGAAAAACTTAAATAAACTTACCTTCAAAGGAACGTAAAATCTTTCGTGATTTCTGTCCACAACAGGGTGCCGCTGTGTTGGAGGCTGATGCCGGAGATCACATTGCGAAAGAAGCTCAAAAAGATATTGAGAACGAGAGCGTATTACTCGATCAGCGAGTTCATCCATGATGACTCGGTATTTAGGGAATAACCACTGTGATATTTACTATCGTGTTTGTAATATACATATTTGTTAATTTTAGTTATAGGTGTTTTTTGACGTGTTCCATAGCATGTAGTGTATTGTTTTATTTATATATACAAATAATGTACCTACCTACAAAATGCTTTTCATCAGAACTAATAAAATTGAATTGAATTGAATTGATTTTGATTTTATTACTGCACGATTTCCCTCGTTCGATTTTGAGTAATGGAAATTCGTTACCTGGATTGTTGGGTGGGTATTGATTTGCCAGAAGAATATAACATCAAAAACTAACCCGTTGTTTTACTGCAACTGAGTAACAAAACTGCTAAATCTGGATCATTGGACTCAGAAGAAGAAACAAGCAAATATGCTTCATGGGCATGAGGCTCAGTCGCGCACTTCCTTTTTGAAGGATTAGTGAACGCAAGATGTTAAGTAATCAAGGTTCTACCGTGTTGGGCAAAAAATTCCAATATGGCGGCCAAAATCTCGTCAGAATTATGAAATTCGGCTTGAAAATCAGAATGATCGTACTAGACAAGGGTAAGTTCCAAGTTTCATGGAAATCTTTTTCTTAATAAGAGATTTCAATATGGCGGCCAAGATGGCGGCGGAATCATGAAACTCAGCCTGAAAATAGGAATGATCATACGAGACAAAGGTAACTTTCAAATCCTGCCACTTATAAGAGATTTTAATATGGCGGCAAAGATGGTGGCGAAATCATGAAATTCGGCTTGAAAATAAAAATGATCATACGAGACAAAGGTGAGTTCCAAGTTTTATGAAAGTCGTTACACTAATGAGAAATTTCAATATGACAGTCAAGATAGCGGCAGAATCATGAAATTCAGCATGAAAATAAGAATGATCGTACTAGACACGGATAAGTTTCAAGTTTCATGACAATCGTTCCACTAATAAGAAATTTCAATGTGGCAGCCAAGATGGCGGCGGAATTATGAAAGCCAATCTGCCTATTTGGTCCTTGAGCACCTAAGCTATCCATCTTATTAAGTTCAATTTTTAAGGGCTGTAGCTTTATTTCACAAAGAGAAGTTCAACTTCTTCGAAGTGCACAGGAGATCTCTGTTTTTTTTATAATAATGATGATAACGATGTACAGATAACAAAAATAGTGCCCATTGGCCATTGGGGACATCAGCTATCCATCGGAAAAAGTTCCAAGGCTCTTGCTTCAATTCTCGAGGAGTACAGCGTCTTAATTTCTACACGGTCTGACAGACAGACAGACAGACAGACAGACAGACAAACCGGCCACATAAGCGTCATTCCGTATAAATAGCTTTTTACGATACAAGTGTTAGAAGTGACAGGTATTATTTTGTGAGAGGGGACGCTTGCGAAACGAGCATTAGCGAGTAGAGCAACCCCGCGAACAAAATAAGACACTGTTAACGCGAGTATCGTACAAGATTTTATCTACCATGGTCTTTGAAATGTTTGGTAAATGTCAAAGTTTATTGAAAATATGACAGGAACGCGCAGAATCATCATTTTTTCACGTCCCCTATGACGACGTGTTAAAAGTGACGGGTATTATCAAGGATTTTTGGTAAAAATGCCGAAACCGAAATCGCAGAACACATTAAATATATCGATTCTCATCAGTATTATTATTATTGTTATTATTATTATTGTATTATGCCCAAGAAATTTCGCCGGTAGAACATGACACGTGTCATGAAAAAACGGCTTACCGTTTTCAGAAATCGACCCGTTCGAGCGTTTTCTCCGAAATAAATATGGAAAAAATTATGAATTTTATTCCGGACTCTTGAATAACCCTGTATATCAAATGCCCCTAAGTATAGGAAATACTCGAAGCCGATTTTTTGGATTTTTTTTTACTAGTCCAACTTTTGTACAGTTTATGTAATACGTATCTACTTAAAACCATTTATCTGAGTTCTAAGACTATATTAAGTGGCTACCTACCTACCTACCTACCTACCTACCAACTTTATTCACATTTGAATAACCCAAGAAATAAGCACCAAATCGAAACGAAAAAATAGGCAGATCACTCAGAATGGCGTGTGGAATAATAACATGTAATAAAATTTGCGGATTATTTAGAAATTTTTGCAAAAGAATAAAGAAGGAAAAACACGTTCAAAGAAAACAGTTTGTTTCTGGATGATGTTGTATTGTTGATTGCCTACATCACTTCAGTGGAAAATTAGAGAAGGTACGGGGTACATCAGTGACTCATGACTTATCAACAAAACAATGTTGCGCAATGTTGTGCGTAGGTCAGAGATGGGCACCGCAAAGAAGAGCAGTACGACCTGAACAACTTAACAACGAAGAAACCATTAGTGTGATCGTAATTTCCCCCTCGGTCGGGACTAATCAGCATGAGTAGAAGGCAACACAATTTATTTCTTGGTTGTAAAAAATGTTTACAATGTGTCCCTCAAGTGTCATTGACTCAAATTTTGTATTCTTAAACACAAAAAAGAGCTCGAAATAATAACTACTGAAAAAAAAAATTAAAAAATAATACAAATGATAATGTATAGTGATTAAACTGAATATTTTTTGCGCTGCACCATATTACGCATAGTCAAATCGTCAAACACCATCAAACGATGTCTCAAGCAGCAGCATGTTTCAACAAGTGCTTTTTTAAACTCGCCTGATACTTGGTTTTATATGAACATTTATCACATTTAAACCAAACGATGTCTTCGGAGGCGGCATGTTTCAACATGTGCCTCTTTAACTTGCCCCTGTCTTTGCATTTATATGAACACTTTGTACATTGATACCAAACGATGTCTTCGGCAGCAGCATGTTTCAGCATGTGCCCCGTCAAACTTACAGAATGCTTGGTTTTAAACGGACATGTATTACATTCAAACCAATTGATGTCTTCAGCGGCAGCATGTTTCAGCATGTGCCTCTTCAAATTGAACTTTTGTTTGGATTTAAATGAACACTTTGCACACTGGAACCAACGGATATCTTCAGCGGCAGCGTGTGTCAACACGTGTCTTCTCAAAATTACAGGACTCCTGGTTTTAAATGAACATTCATCACAATTCAACCAATGGTTATCTTCAGCGGGAGCATGTTTCAACATGTGCCATTTGAAACTTCCACGATGCTTGGCTTTAAATGAACATTTATCACACTCAAACCAATCAATATCTTCAGCGGCAGCATGTTTCAAGGTGTGGTGTTTCAAACTCCTTTTATGCTTGGTTTTAAATGAGCATTGATCACATTGAAACCACTTGATGTCTTCGGCGGCAGCATGTCTCAACATGTGCTTCTTCAAATCGCACTTTTGTTTGCATTCATAAGAACACTTTGCACACTGAAACCAAACGATGTCTTCGGCACCAGCATGCTTTAACATGTGCCCTTTCAAACTCGTATCATGCTTGGTTTTAAATGAGCATTGATCACATTCGAACCAATCCATGTCTCCAGCGGTAGTGTGTGTTAACAGGTGCACCTTCAATCTGGCCTTTTCCTTGAATTTATATGGACAATTTGCACATTCAAACCAACTGATGCCTTCAGCGGGAGCGTGTCTTAACATGTGCCTCCTCAAATTACTCTTATCATTGGATTTATAGCGACACTTCGCACAGTGAAACCAAACGGTGTCTTCGGCGGCAGCGTGTTTCAACACGTGCTTCTTCAAACTTACAGAATGCCTGGTTTTAAATGAGCATTCATCACAATTCAACCAATGAATATCTTCAGCGGAAGCATGTTTCAACATGTGCCCTTTTAAACTTCCACGATGCTTGGTTTTAAATGAACAATTATCACACTCAAACCAATCAATATCTTCAGCGGCAGCATGTTTCAAGGTGTGGTGTTTCAAACTCATTTTGTGCCTGGTTTTGAATGAGCATTGATCACATTGGAACCACTTGATGTCTTCGGCGGCAGCATGTCTCAACATGTGCCCTTTCAAACTCGTATCATGCTTGGTTTTAAATGAGCATTGATCACATTCGAACCAATCGATGTCTCCAGCGGGAGCGTGTGTCAACAAGTGCTTCTTTAATCTGGCCTTTTCCTTGAATTTATATGGACAATTTGCACATTCAAACCAAATGATGTCTTTAGCGGGAGCGTGTTTCAACATGTGCCTTTTGAAATAAACACTACTTATGGTCTTAAATGAACATTTATCACATTGGAAACAAACAGCGGAAGAATGTTTCAATGTGTGTACCTTCAAATACGACTTCTGTTCGGATTCAAGTGAACAATTTGCACTTTGAGAACCCTTGATTTTTTCATGGATCGACTTGTGCTTTTTCAAATATTTCGGTTTGCTCCAACATTCAGTGGGCGGAAAATCTTTAACGGAGTCAACTACTGCTTTGACGTGTGGTGGTGTCGCCAGTGTTGCTGCCATCCGATGGAAATCCGTGTGTTTCACCAGAACCAATGCGGAATCGGACTCGAGCCGGCAGTAATCGCACAGAAACTCATGTAATTCTTCATTGCAAAATGAGCTTCGCCCGATGTTGTCGTCGTCAATCCTACCGTGATGTTTATGTTTGCAGTGTTCGTACAAGTCCCAATTGTAATAAGCCTTGACTTCGCAGCAAATGCACGAAAACTGCTCCGGTTCCACGATGGCATGGAACAGTTCTGCCGCATACACATTTTTGTGGGCTCTTTGAACGTGATGTTCCAGTTGAAACTCGAGTTCAAACTCATACGAACATTGTTGACACCGATGAATTTCATCCATGACTGACGATCTGGAACGGCCATAGTTAGTACCTATAAGTAAGTGGATGCCTACCCAACAAAACAGTTCTTCACACCCCAACTGGCTAGCAGCAGTCTTTCTGAATATGTGTTGCAATAAGTAGACAACTTACTCACCTAAATAACATATGTAGAGGTAGGTATTTAGTTGATTGTGATGTTTTTACCCGTGTTCTTATGAACGAATTTATAATGAATGATCGTAAAACTACACTGTAGGTGTGGTACCTGCAACACTACCATGCTGGGATCTACCATGTATGTATGGCACCATTTTGTAACAGCACTGACAGGAACGGCTACCTTCACCTTCTATCTACTGCGCACGACCGACGCACGAAATGCTGCGCGCGCAGCGCAGGAAGAGCCATTGCACCATCAGCTCGTTGCGCCGACGAGTGGGTGCTTTCCACCTAGATGGTACAAATACCACCAGACGGAACATGTTCTACGATGTGGTACACCTAGATGGAAAGCACCGGCATCGTTGACCGACGCGACATCTCTGGCCTGGAGGCGACAGATAAATATGTAACTCAGAAATGAAGAAATGGCAGCGTAAATCGTGATCGATCGTACGTAATCCCTGCAGAGAAATGAAGTAAAACATGGATGCATGGATGAAACGACACAGAGAGAGACCTATGACAACAGAGTGCTGGATTACAGCTGACGGTACGTCATTTTTCGCATCTGTTTTCGGTGTGCCTTTCGATGGCACAAAATTTTAGGTGATCTACGGGACGGCATTAAACCAGGTAAGAACACGTAGATGGAAAGCACCGTTTGGAACCCGCGAGTGCGCAAATGGAAGATGTACCAAACTTGGAGCTAGGTGGAAAGCACCCACTCCTAGATAGAAAGCACCGGCATCGTTAACCGACACGACATCTATGGTCTGGAGGCTGGAGTCTGGAGGAGATGACATATGTCATTCAGAAATGGCAGCGTAAATCGTAATCGATCGTACGTAGTCTCTGCAGAGAAATGAAATAAAACATAGATGCATGGATGTAACGACACAGAGAGAGACATATAACAACGGAGTGCTGGATGACAGCTGACAGCACGTAACTTTTCGCATTCGTTTCCTGTGTGCTTTTCGATGGCACAAAATTTTAGATGAGACCCACGGCATGGCACAAAACCAGGTACCTAAGAACATGTGGATGGAAAGCACCGTTTGGATCCCGCACATGCGCAAATGGCAGGTGTACCGAACTTGGAGCTAGGTGGGAAGCACCCAATGTCCGTAGGCCGTAGCGCCGAAAACTCACCTATGGGGAGCGTAGGTACATGACCTTGAGCTGTCAAGGCTTAGGAAAACAGAGCCCATATTGGTTAAGATAGGACATTCATCTTGTTGAACTAATTTTGACAGAGCAGAAGCTTTGGAGTGGTTACGCGTTCTGACATTCACTCGATACATTTCTCATGCATGCTTGCTGTCATAGTCTTAGATCATAATGGAGTCACTACGCAAGGGAACTTTGAGTTGTGTTATAAAACTGTGCAAGAATACCTACGGTGGAAAACCACACTAGAAATCCAATTTTGCAGCTGCGTTTCGGGATTGAGAAAAACAGGCGCCGCAGCTATGTCCCTGTTCCTATACATAGTGTTCTAGATGCATGTGCAACTTTTGATTAGGCAACTTGTGCTACATTCGAACAAACTGGGAAATTTGTGTACAATACGTTGGAAAACGTTGCGTTTCTTATCAAATGAGTTGTTTTTAGTGTGAAATAGTAATTGAGAGGCTAAATGGTGAATGCTAGAGGGATACGAGAAGGTTCAGTGAGCGATCAGGCCTTTTTGTATTATTTCATCATCAGGTTAGGCAACCAATGTTACATCCGAACATTCCGAACTGACAGTACTGTACCGACACACGTGCCACCCACAAACGAATAAACCCTGTAAAAATTGAAGCATATAAAGTCTATCGTTTACCTTAAATCGACGGACAGTTTTCTCTGATGTATGTAGGTACTCTGATGTGATGACTTTTCTCGGCCAAATATTTAAGGTTAACACATGGCACACAGCACGTAGGACGTGGGTTTAAAACATAAACAGAGGGCAAACGGTCAACGAGCAAGCAACCAGTTATACAGTCCATCATCGGATCATAATCTCACCACAAATTTTTCAACTTCAATATCGAAATATATAAAAAATCAAGCAATCATCTAGTTTCTTGCTCACTTTCCTAGCAAAATGTTATACTTTCACATGCTCTAGCACAAATTTTCACGCATTCCATGCATCCATTTGTTAATTGTAATGGTAAAATTGATCATTTGTTCGAAATTATGGCCTGATCAAATATACCGCCACTACCTATATCAGCCTGTCCACGCCGTCGCAGAAGAGCTCAATCTGTATAGGAAGAAAAACTATTAATAAGGTTTGTTCCATCAACAGTCCCTGACGGTCCGCGGACGTCAGCGGCATGCGCATTACGATTTTGGCGTTCCATCAAAATCTCGGACGATCCCCTGACTGATGATCCGCTGTTCCACCATCGGCTCAAACTAGTTTCGGGACGGTCAGAAAAGTTTGCGGATTTTACGGAAACTTATCGTCCGGGCTTGCGCAGCGGAATATATTTATTTGGCATCGAGCCTTCTCTGGTCAATGTTTACAAATAATATGGGTTAGATTGGCGGTTTCATTATTCATTCATTTAATTTATAAAATACACGGCTTATTTCCAGCTGCAAACTGCTAAACGATAGAAAATAAGGTACCTAGCCATTAGCCATGATTGACGGTTTGCTGTTCCATCAACGAGCAGCAGCCAGACGGAAACTGGTCCGAAGTGGGCCATGCGCATTGTTTACAGTTTGCAAACTGTCGGTGACTAGTTTGGGATTTCCGATGGAACAAACCTATAGCCTCGTGGTAGCGCAAGATGTGTCAGTAGGTCAGTACCAGTGGCGGCCGGTCAGGGTAGGCTAGTGAGGCTGAGCCTCACCATTGAAAAAGGTGGAAGAGAAAGCATTAAATCCACTTACTATTATATTTACTTTATCATCATCTGGTCCAGACAAGAGTCTTACCAAAACCATTGATCCATTGTCACCACCACGAACTTCAGTTACCAACATGACGTTTGGACCCTTAGCCACATCTTGTCGCTTAAGGGCGTATATTCCTTTGGTCTGTGTTATCATCACAGCTGAGTGGAGAGGTCTAGGGCGAATGCCGGCGCTTATACAAGCAACTTTTCGGTTAATGCCCGCTCTATGAAAATTCGCAACGCAACCGCAACGCAGCCGCAGCCGCAACGCAGGTTTCTGATTGGCTCGCAAGGTATCCGCAAAGCCATCGCAACGACGCGAAAGGCTTGCGAGCCAATCAGAAACCTGCGTTGCGGCTGCGGCTGCGTTGCGTAATTTCATAGAGCGGCCTTAAGGGAGATAACCCTGACAGAAAAAACTCACCCTTCAGCATCGTGATCGTAATGTTGGGGGGGGGGGGGAAAACTGGTCACACACGTGTTTGTGCCGTGCGTGGCGACCCGTGTCGGTCGGATGAAGAGATCGGCGGCTAAGCCGAACCCTGGTCTAGGCAACACGCCGCTTTGGCCTGGATTTCTTCTAGACGGGTGGTCGAGACTAACCCATCTCGATCAATCGGCTGCCTTGTCCCGTCAGAGGGCCGGGTGGGTGAGTCTCTGGGAAGGAAGGGGCGCACAGTGGGTGTCGGTCCTTCGAGTAGCCGTGGCGTCGAGTTCGACGTCCCCCTGGTTGGACTCCGTGGTGGGTGGGGAGCTCGAAGGATGAAACAAACAATCCTATTATGAAAACAGCAAAAACAACAACGAAAAACCCTGAGGGAGAAGGATCGCGAGACCCACGTCCACAGGGTGAAGAAAACAGGCGAAAGAAACCTTCCGGATGCCAACAGAGAAAGAAACAGAGAGACAGCGTCAGCGAGCGGAAGCGGCAGCACGTGGTGCAGTCAACTCTGCTCAAAAACCCTCCTTTGTCCTTGGAGGGTCCAACACACCCAGGAGGGTAACACCAACTGGGGGAGTGTCGTGCGCTCCTAGAACTCAAAGGAGGGCGGAGCGGTTGGCAACGAAAGGCAGAAGACATCCACTACCGAAGAGCGACTCCATAAAAAGGGGCAGATCTGGGGGGTCCTTGGTTCCCTCTCCAGGAATCAACTCCAGGAAAAGGAACCGGCTCGTGGGCAACTATAGTGACATGATGGCCAATCGTCTCAGGGTGGCCATCATAGATAAATAGAATTTGGAACAGCGACTCCCTCTGGCGGCTTTCAGCCACCCGTGCAGGCAGTGACAGAATCCCAACAAAATACAATTTTGGGAAGCCCTTATCACATTATACTCAACAATGAAGATATAGTCCAGTAAACCTACGTAAAAAAAGGGGTGAACCTCAAACTAATTGCAACAGAAATAATTCTTTCGCTATGGAATACCTTGAAGTCCTACAAGCAACATATCAAAAAATAAGAAAAATTAAAATGGCCGGAAAGTTTTCAAAATGGCGAATCAAAAATGGCGGTGTCACTTTGCATAGTTTTTGCTTATAGAACATAAAACATCAGTTTCTAACCGAAAATTAATCATGGAAGTCTGAAAATGTCAGGATGTGTCAAGAATTGTCTGCCTTATAACTCACCCAAAATCGACAAAAATCGTACTGAAGGGTTTTATGGGTTTTATGTTATTTAAGGGAGGGGGATCTGAAACTGCTATTCAAAATGCATCAGGGTTAGAACTTTAGAACCTATTACTCATACGGACTCAAATAAACAATTTTTTCGAATTTTTCTATGTGTCAGAGCCTGAAGGTGTCATTTCTAACAAAAAATGTATAATTGCATAACGTGGGGGGCACGGCGAAGGGTTTCAACTAGAAGTTTGTGAAATTTTCTTTTTTCTATATTGGTGCTATACCGTCAAGTTGGGTATCATTTTCGACTAATTTCCACATTCTAAATCCAATGATAACCCTAAAATTGGAATTAAAACAAGTTTGAACAAGTTAGCTTGAAAAACCGGTTTTTATTGATATATTCTTCACTTTGATTTTTTCAGTAATTGTTGGAAGCATCTCTATCCAAAAGTATTTTCAAATTTTTGTTTTTTTTTTTAGCTTCCAAAAACAAAATACGCAAATAGTGGGTACATTCTATTGATAATGGTTAATACACTCCAAAGAAGTGATGTATAAAATAGTTCTGTATACAAATGCCTCCACCAATTGAAAAAAAAAAAACTGAAAAATGCCAAAGAAAATTTTTCTCAGGTAACTTGTCCAAACTTGTTTCTATTGTAATTTTGGGGTCATCATCGCATTCAGAATGTAGAAATTAGTCGAAAATAATACCTTACTTGACGCGGTAGCTGAAAAATAAAAAATCGAAATATTGGCTAGCTGACTTTCTCAAGGGAATAAAAAAAATCAGGCGAAACTATATGTTTTCTCTTCATTATTCATCAAAATAAGCAACAAAACGTAAAATTGTGATAAAACCACGTTGAAACCAGTTAAACTTGAAAAAACACGTTTTTGAGGTTTATTTTTTTGCCGATATTTATTTTCGATTTGATTATTGTCAAAAAACATTTGTGAAAACTGCTACATATTTTACTAATTTCAAGCGTTTTGCACATGAAAATTATGCATTGGATGTGCATTTTATTCTCACAGATTGATTACATTGATTTGTTGCGAAAACTGTTCAACGCTAATTTTTCACTCGAAAATTTACGCAGGCTCACGCAACAATTATACTGCGTCTATCAAAATACAACTTTCATACGACTGCCTCTACTGAACGAGAAGAGGAATGCTTTCTCTATAATCCGCAGTTCAAAAACTTCAAAACAATTGTATTTTACACTTACAGCATCTTTTTTACCGCAAGAGTGCTCACATTTTTTGAGCAAAAATGGTCGTTAGGCGGCTTTTGCAACAAATCGAATATATCACTTTGTTCAAACAAAAGATACATTCAGTGCATGATTTTTTTGTGTAAGATACTTGGAATAGATGAAGTATGCAAGAATTGTGATAATAAATAATTTCAATAACGACACAAATGGAATGAAAAAAAAGAGACAAATGTCTGAAAAAAACGTGTTTTTTTTTAGTGGAACTTGCTTAAACATGTTTCAATCACAATTAAATCACCTTCATTGAATTCACAACGTCGAATTTAGTAGAAAACGATGTCAAACTTGCCATAATTGTTCCGTTATTGACAGAAACGAAAATCGTCCACGTAGCGCCTACTTCCAGATTTGTTTTGACATTTTGGACTTGTTCCCCTACCTATATTGTTCTATGTTTTTTATGTGTTGTTCGTATAGGTGTACTGAACTGATAATCAACAAAAATTGAATTTGTTATAGATTCTTTATCAAGAAGTATGGTTGACGTCCTTCGGCCGGATTGGATATACCATTTTGGACGTTTTCCCCTGCTCAAATTTTTCTTAATTTCTGATATGTTGTTCAGACAGCTAAACGAAACTTGATGGCCGAAAAATTATTTTTGTTGCAATTAGTTCGAGGTTGAACCGTAGTTTTACTGGACTAATAGGAAAGAGCCAGCTAGATATCTTCATTTACAGGGACGGCTCCAAAACCAACCAAGGATCTGGCGCAGGAATATTCTCTGAACAGCAGGGAATTCGAGAAAGACTACCTTTGGGAAGCCATGCCACAGTATTCCAGGCGGAATTGATGGGCGTGATTTATGGAGCAAACCTAGTTTCTGGCAAAAGGATCAGGAACCAAGCAGTGCATATTCTGACAGATAGCAGGGCGGCGCTTCTGACACTGGCAGGTGGCAAAGTAACCTCCGGGATAGTCTGGGAGTGCCACCAGACCCCGGAACGAGTAGCACGGAAAAATGTCGTCGATCTTATGTGGGTTAAAGGACACAGCGGAGATCAGGGAAATGAAGAGACTGATGGGCTGGCGCGGCAGGCTGCGGGAATCATACCCTGCGGGCCTAAGCCGATCTTACAGCTGAACATGACGGCCGTCAAAAGCCTGATAAAAAACCTCAGATGTCATACGGATGGATGAACGCGGAGGCCTGCAGGCTGGGGAGAGCCGCGGTGGCCTAACCCTGCAGAAATGTAGTCAATCACTGCTTGCAACTGTCTAGGGTGGAACTCAGGAAGTTTCTGAGGATCTGATTGTAGGCTGAACTACCACATGTACAAGATAGGGATCATAAATGACCCCACATGTAGAGGCTGTGGAAAAAAGGATGGAACAGCTGAGCATCTGCTCTGCCACTGCCCAGCTCTTCCATCACTGAGAGGAGTCATACTAGGGGACCTCTGGCCTAGTATGGTTAGCCTTGGCACCCTTTCTGGTCATGTCTTAGAGTTTGCCGAACGGCTCGGCTGGCTCGATGACTCACCGGGAGGGGGGTGGGCAACATTGGGGGGACAGTACACAATGGGCCCAAAAGTGACCCCCCACTTGATCCAGAATCTGTACAGTGTATGCAATATAACTACCTATATATCCTATACAAATTACCTACCTACCTTCTTGAGGATTTGCCGAGGGATTTACATTTAAATGAACAATCAGAAATGAACATTTCCAATTCCATTTAATGAAAATCTCGATAAAAATTTATGATAATGTGTAAAAAAAATTTTAAACTTCTTCCTTGAAATGTTGACTACTCAAAAAAACTAATATTCATGATATAAAACACATAGGTAGGTACCTACCTAATTATAAGGTACACCCTAGGTAAGGTAGGTACCCAACTAAATTGAACCGATTTCTTGGAAAACTATCACTTCACCGCAAAATGTGCTTCAACATATCGTGCCTAGTCAAGTCGTCAAACGCCAGACGATGTCTTAAACGGCAGCATGTTTCAACATGTGCTTCTTCAAATTGTCCTCTTTTATGGATTTGTATGAACACTTTGCACATTGAAGCCAAACGATGTCTCCAGCAGCAGCATGTTTCAACAAGTGCTGCTTTAAACTCGGACGACGCTTAGTTTTAAACAAACATCTGTCACATTCAAACCAATCTACATTCAAACCAATTGATGTCTTCAGCGGCAGTATGTTTTAGCATGTGCCTCTTCAAATTGTTCTTTTCTTTGGATTTATATGTACATTTTGCACACTGAAACCAATGAATGTTTTCAGCGCCAGCATGTGTCAACACGTGCCTTTTCAAGTTACCCTTTTCTGTGGATCTATATCGACACTTTGTACACCGAAACCAAACGATGTCTTCGGCAGCAGCATGTTTCGACTTGTGCACTCTCAAACTTGCAGAATGCTTGGTTTTGAATGAACATTTATCACATTCAAACCAATGGATATCTTCAGCAGCAGCATGTTTCACCATGTGCTTTTTTAAACACTCATGATGCTTGGTTCTAAATAAACATTTGTTACATTCAAACCAAGTAATATCTTCAGCGGCAGCATGTTTCAACATGTGACTCTTCAAACTCGCAAAATGCTTGGTTTTAAATGAGCACTGATCACAATCAAACCACTTGATGTCTTCGGCGGCAGCATGTCTCAGCATGTGTCTTTTCAAACTCGCATATCGCTTGGTTTCAAATGAGCATTGATCACATTTTAACCAATCAATGGCTTCAGCGGCAGCATGTTTCAACATGTGCTTCTTCAAATCTGCCTTTCGTTTTGATTTATGAGAACATTTTGCACACTGAAACCAAACGATGTCTTCAGCGGGAGCATGTTTCCACATATTGTGCCGCTTCAAAGTCGAATTTCAAATGGTCTTAAATGAACATTTTTCACATCGGAACCAAACGATATCTTCAGCGGAAGCATGTCTCAACATGTGCTTCTTCAAATCGCACTTTTGTTTGCATTCATAAGAACACTTTGCACACTGAAACCAAACGATGTCTTCGGCACCAGCATGCTTTAACATGTGCTCTTTCAAACTCCCAGAATGCTTGGTTTTAAATGAACATTTATCACATTCTAACCAATTGATTTCTCTCATGGCAGCATGTTTGAGCATGTGGCTCTTCAAACCGCTCTTTACATTGGATTTGAATGAACACCTCGCACATTGGAACCAACGGATGTCTTCAGCGGCAGCATGTTTCAACGCATGCCTCTTTAACATGCTCTTTTGAGTGGATTTATACGAACAGTTTGCACACTGAAACCACTTGCAGTTTTCATGAGAAGCATGAACCGGCATGTGCTTTTTCGAATATTTCTTCAGCTCGGGTTTGCTCCAGCATTCAGTGGGCGGGAGATCTCCAACGAAGTCAACTGCTTTGTTTAGTGGTGTTGCAAGTATTGCTGCCAATCGATGAGAATCCGTGTGTTCCACCAGATGCAATGCGGAATCGGACCCGAGTCGGCAATAATCGCAGCGAAACTTATGGAATTCTTCGTCGCAAAATGAGCCTCGTTCGATGTTGTCGTGGTCGATCCTGGCGTGATGTTCATGTTTGCAGTGTTCGTACAAGTCCCAATTGTGATAGCCCTTGAATTCGCAGCAAATGCACGAAAACTGCTCCGGTTCTACGATGGCATGGAACAGTTCTGCCGCATACACATTTTTATCGGTCCTTTGAACGTGGTGATCTAAACTGCTTGACAATTGAACTGCAACACCTAAAAATTAGGTGCGTTTTCAAATTGAGATAGCTCAAAAAATATCTGACAGATTCTAGAAATTCAGGCATGTGAGGAAAGATGAGTTCTGTGACTATCGAGTGCTGGTATTGATGATGAGTTTGATTGCACAATTTGTCATATACAGGGTGCCAACGGAGAGCGTGCAAATATGGGCAATCTTTCACCTTGTGCAACTTTCGAAAAAAAAGTCCGAGATTTTTTCTATCGCGTGCTTTTGAAAGGTTGAATCATTATGCCGAAACGGTTTTGGAATTTTGACCCTAACTTTTTTTTTCAAAAATTTGTGCTCAATTTTCTGAATTATGCACTTTCTGATTAAGAAAAAAAAATAGAGACATTGTTTGTTTTTAAACGGCGTCCATATTGAATTTACTTACGAGGATTTTCATTTGAGCCTCCACATCCCTTAGAAACTACCCCATTTTGGGACACCGTCTCACAGCAAGATATGCAATGCTTCATCTAAAAGGCCTACGAAAAGTACTCATCAATAATTGGATTGAAATAAGTATACTACGATGACCCCACACCTACAGCTTCCTAAAAACCACCCCTTGACTTCAAGGGACAGGGCTGGTGCTGGTATGATAAGACAAGCAATACATGAAAATTCCAAAAAACGTCTTTTTTAATTGTTCCACTAAAAAAGTGATGCTACACGATGACCTTTTACGTAGGTTATCCCAACAGTAGCTACCCTCTCGAAAAAAGAACTACCCTTTGAAAAACCAGTACTTTCGCAATACCTCATTTGTTAGGATTTTTTTGAAATCTGTCACAATAGTTTGCCGCTACGATGATTTCATTCACATATCTACCCGAAACTACCCATTCAACTACCCCTTCAATATCGCATAGCCTCTAACTTGATGCGTTATTTACGAGTTGAAAGAACTTTTGCCTACTAACCGTTTCATTGAAATGATGGTGTTTTCTACGATGATAGTACAAGACCTTTACTGAAACTACCCCTAGAAATCGTCCCTTTAGTAAAAGGTATGCAATACCTCATTTGGAAGCTCAGAGAAAGTGCGATTGAATAAGTTCAAAATGATTTCGCGATGACCTTACACGCATCAAGGTCAAGGCTATGCGATATTGAAGGGGTAGTTGAAGGGGTAGTTTCGGGTAGATATATGAATGAAATCATCGTAGCGGCAAACTATTGCGACAGATTTTGAAAAAATTCCAACAAATATGAGGTATTGCGGAAGTACTGGTTATTTAAAGGGTAGTTCTTTTTCCGAGAGGGTAGTTACTGTTGGGATGACTTACGCAGAGGGTCATCGTGTAGCATCACTTTTTTAGTGGAACAGTTGAAAAAGACGTTTTTTGTACATATTGCATGTCTTATCATACCAACCCTGTCCCTTGAAGTCAAGGGGTGGTTTTTAGAGAGCTGTACGTGTGGGGTCATCGCAGTATCCTTATTTTAATCCAATTATTGATTAGTAATTTCCTTATGCCTTTTAAATGAAGAATTGCATATCTTGTTGTGAGACGGTGTCCCAAAAGGGGTAGTTTCTAGGGGATGTGGAGGCTCAAATGAAAATCTTCGTAAGCAAATTCAATATGGACGCCGTTTGAAAACAAGCAATGTCTCTATTTCTTTTTCTTAATCAAAAAGTGCATATTTCAGAAAATTGAGCACAATTGTTTGAAAAAAAAAGCTAGGGTCAAAATTCCAAAACCGTTTCGGCATAATGATTCAACCTTTCAAAAGCAGGCAAAAGAAAAAATCCCGGATTTTTTTTTCGAAAGTTGTACAGGGTGAAAGATTGCCCATATCTGCACGCTCTCCGTTGGCACCCTCTATATGACAAATTGTGCAATCAAACTCATCATCAATACCAGCACTCGATAGTCAAAGGAATGATCTTTCCTCACATGCCTGAATTTCTGGAATCCGTCAAATATTTTTCAAGCTATCTTAATTTGAAAACGCACCTAATTTTTAGGTGTTGCAGTTCAATTGTCAAGCAGTTTAGTTGAAGCTTGACTTCACACTCATATGAACATTGCTGACACCGATGTATTTCATCCATGGCTGACGATCTGGAATAGCAATATTATTCATTAGTATAAGTGGGGTACCTATCTAGCGAAACAGTTCTTTACACCCCTAATGTTACACTTGAATTGAATTGTGACTACATTTTTGATGCTATAAAATTCAGTTCTGGCTAACAGCAGTTAAGTACCTATAATAAATACGTTTTGTAAGTGAGTACCTAAGTAGGTATAGTCACTTACCTGAAGAAGGTATTTAGCGAGGTATTTAGTGACTTCTGATGTTTTTAAGAGCGAATTTATACAGTATGTTCATTAAAAAATTCAATAATGGGAGGCCGTGGACCGATGATAACCTGGCCTTTTTCGGATCGAATGGCCTGCGTCACAGCCTCCCTTTATTGAAGTTTTTAATGAACATACGGTATAATGAATAATCATGAACTACACTGTAGGTGTGGTACTTTACATACAGCACTAGATGTCACCACCACTTTGTGACAGCCTGACAGCATCAACAGAGATATAAGTAGGTTCACTTGTACCGTGATTCTAGTTGGCTGTGAGATTTTGTTTCTTAGTTTTCAAATCTTATATTTGAAAACTCCCTAGAACTTGGCAGTTGGTTGCATTGACGTTTGAAAGTTTAAGCTTGACGACAAGATCAACAACTTTACCGTTTGTCAAATCGAGTGTCAAATAGACCGAAAATCACGAGTTTCACGGAAATTGTGGTGAAATTATGCCCATTACTGTGAAAACTGTGTTTGCGCCTCAGCATGTGTCTTGAACAATAACGTCCAGTGCCCATTTTGAAGTCCTCGAGAGTGCCATCAAGAACTCGCTTCTGGGAGAAAAAATGGGCGGAATAGGTGCTGGGCATGTACCCCATAACGTTCAGCTTTGCGGAAAAGACGTGAATCTATTTTCAAAAACCACATAATATGGAAGCATTGTGAACTATTTCTGGTTTTTAAAAGAAGTACCCACACTCTGGAAGGCTGAAAACGATGGAAAGCTGAACCTTCTTAATTTTTGTGGGGATGGGATTCATCGGCGTTAATACTTGATTTCACTGCTTAGGACATCGTACTGGAACAAGAAATTTGCGGAACTTGTGAAAGATGAACTACATCCACTCCATATTTGCAATTTGCAAAGTTGATTTCGGTAAATTTTTCATTTTTGACAGCAACAGTAACAGTCAACACACCATCACACCAACATAACCTATCTTTCGAAGCCAGACGCTCAGGCGCACACTAGGCAGTTGGACGTGAAGTCTACAATGCCAAACTGTGAAATTTGCCCAGCCTACTAGAATCACGGTACAAGTGAACCTACTATACCTTCTGTATCTACTGGGCACGATATTCAGTAGTCGCACTATGCGCAGCACCCTTGCGCCGCACAGCGAAGGAAAAGCTAACGAGATATCAAAAAATCATACTACATAAATACAGGGTGATTCAAAAGTATCGGATTAACTTGAAGGTGCGTTTATGTAGGTACCTGTGTATGTACAGGGTGATTCATGAGTAACCTTACATAGGCTAATGGTAGATAGAGGACTTCGAGGTGAGTCAGGATCCACAAAAGAAATTTTGTTTTCTTCATTGGTTGGGAAGATACAGGGTGTTTGGTAATTTTCGTATGAAACGTTGATAAGCGATATTTCTGAAACGGCTGGAGAAATTTTGTTGAAATTCACCAGTAATATTTCTCTGTTGAACATTATCCACAAGCCATACCGGGTAAGCCAAAATCCAGGGCCGGACTAGAAAAAATGTGCCCCTTAGTTATTAGATCAAAAAGTACAATTTCTGACCGCTTTTCTAAAAAACTGTTATCGGATTCAAAAAGCTAAGGAAAAATGCTTCAAGAATCACTCTTCAATTTAGATGGCACACCCAAACCGTTCCGACAATGAAATGAAAAGTAAAATTGGTGGGCAGGTTTCCACTCTCAACCGGACATAATCGACTCATTGTTTGATTGAATTCATTCAAATTCATTTTTTAGCTTGTCTTTGTTGAATAGAAGGTCTTGATTGAGAGAAAAATTTCAGAGCCGACATTTTTTTAAATAACAATTTTGAGAGTGAAACACAAAATTGGACTCAATTTGGTCGTAAAAAAAAATCTGCGGCTATGGAATTTTTCTTTCAACTATGCTCTTCTACTACACAGAGACAAGCTAGAAAATGAATTTCAATGAATTCAATCAAAGAATGAGTCGATTATGTCCGGTCGAAAATGGAAACTTACCCACAAATTCCACTTTTAATTTTATTGTCGAAAAGGTTCAAGAGTGCCATCTAAATTGAAGAGTGATTCTTGAAGAATTTTTCCCTAGCTTTTCGAATTCGATAGCAGTTTTTCCAGAAAAGCGGGCAGAAAATGTACTTTTTGATCAAATAACAAAAGGGCACATTTTTTCCAGCCCGGGCCTGGATTTTTACTTCCCCGGTATGGCTTCTGGTTAGGCTCTAGCAGAGGAACATTATTGATGAATTTCAACAAAGTATCTCTAGCCGTTTCAGAAATATCGCTTATCAAAGTTTCGTACGAAACAAACAAAACACCCTGTATCTTCAAAACCAATAGAGAAAACAAAATTTCTTCTACAGATCTCGATTCACCTCGAAGTCCTCTATCTCCCATTAGCCTATGTAAGGTCACTCATGAATCACCCTGTATAGTAGGTAGTTAATGTGAATAAGTAAGGTACAAAAAGCAGAGTTCAGCCTCAATGGCTGCTCTTCCACCTAAACTAGAACTTGATTGAAAAAAAAATCAAATTGGACTAAAATTTTTGTGCAGAAAAATGCAGATGTAGATGCAGGTAGGGCTCACAACTTTACAAGCAACAGGTAGCAGCAAGGCCCAGTGCTCATGACGGCGCCACGCACGGATCACGAAAAATAAAAAATTATTGAATGTAAACAATTAATACCCAACAAGCAGTTCAGAACCACTCAACAAGGAGTTCCTGATTATTCGCTCAAGAGACAAGTCAGGAGTGTTGGTTAGGTTATACATTGACCATATTAATTATTCAAAGCGCAGTCGCAGATCGGGGAGAGAGATAACCACATGTGCTGGGTTGAAACTCCCATAAGAATATGCATGTTGAATGACTTTGTAAAATGATCAATTCAAGGTGCAAATTGACAATTTCAACGAATGTATCACATAACAAGTGTGTAAAAAGAAATACCTGATCTACTTTTCACCATAAAAAAATGAAAAATCTTGCTGTGAAGTTGATGCGAAGCAGTTTAAAATGGGGTTTTTTGAACCGACAACAATTTCAAATTACCCGCCATATCTAAAAAAGTTAAAACGTCCCGAGAATAAAGAAAACACCTTGAAATCGTAAATTCTGACAGCGACAGCAAAGTTCCGTTTTCTATGCATGATGTGGCGCGCGAGATCTTCTACTGCAGTGCGCATGGTCACAGGCACATACCTAACTTACAAATGACTAGTGGAAGGGGAAAGTGCGAATAATCATATGGTCTATTGAAAAGTTGACAGATGGAGTACGAAAAAGAACTTTGAAATAGTTTGGTGCGGTGCTTCGGTACGGTCATCAGATTTTTCCTGCGGATATTGATGTTGTGAATATCCGTCTTGGAAGTTATTTTGTTATACAGGTAGGCCACAGCAACATCCTTGTTATCAAAGCTCAAAAAGACTTGCGCATCATCCGCGTAGAAATTAGATTTACAATGATGGACGACGATGGTCGTCAGACTTCCCCCAGCTTTGAGATGTAAATTGAAAAGAGATTCAGACTGGGAACTGCACCCTGTGGCACGCCCGACCGCGTAAAGGCATTGTTTACTATTGTACAACACAATACCGAATTGTACCGCAGTAAGCAATGGCCAAAGTCACGCAGCTTTCTCTTCGGCAAACCTTACCACGGTAGTGAAGTAAGCATTGGCTTATGATTTCAAGTGTTTCCATTGGGCATTCCTTATTCCACTTCAACTAAAATCTAATACGGAAAGTGACTACCATTTATTCGTTCTACCATTGGCGAGCTAGTTTTACTACGAAATTGAACAGATGAATAAATTTATTGCAACGAAATGCAATACAATTATAATTCACTTATGTAAGGACTAAATTAATAGTAGCGGTGATAATGAAATAGCAGATAGCATTCTCATCCATTCATCAATTAAAGTTACTAGGGAGTTACTAGGTAAAGATGATAGTACTTTCCTGAAATTTTCATTTTGGACGTGAAATAAAACCTAAACTTCTCTTACTGAATTACCGTAGGTGACGTTTCGTTTGTTTTGCACAAACTTCTTCAATGGTAAAGCAGTAGACACTGCATGATAATTTTAAGTTTAAAACTGAGACGACAAAGAAAGTTGTCGGTTATAAATTTACGAGTACATTTATAAATTACCTAAATAATTCCCCTATACATAAAAAATGCGATAATTCTGAAGAGAATGTCCAGAATTATCAAGTGATTATAGGCCATTTCGTTTGAGCAGGTGCGCTTGCGTAAAGGCGCCAAATTTTGAGAACTTTCGTACATCAGTCAGTTGGATGGCAACGCTGCATACTCTGTCTACCCCCCTGACTAGCTACTGGTTCCTGGCTGTCACTTTCACACACACCCCAAATTATTGGTGGAATTTTAGGTGCACTTCAAGATTTTCTAATATTAATTTTCAATATCGGTGTACGAAACTATGAAATTCGCGCCACATAAGCGCACACCCAAACGAAACGTTCTATTGCACTGAAACGTCAAAAAATTATCGCCGTCGATTCAACTGAAATGTCATAACGTTCGGTTCTTCGGAATACATACTACTGTTGTAGTATTGCTGCAATAGCAGTATTTCAAAGAATATTTCCTGAAAAATTCTTAGGCATTACGGTTGAACGATAGTTTCATGAAAAAAAAAATACCAACGTAATGACATTTTAGTTGAAAGACAACAAACACGCAAATATAAATAAATATTGCGCCTCTTAGGGCCATACAGCGGGCACCTCGCATTTTTATTAAACAAAGCTCTCCGACTACCACAACATCAGACGGTTGAACCGAACAACTGCACAGACACGTGTTTCGCCCCCTACTGGGGGCTCACCAGTGCGCAGGCGTGCTTAGCTCAACCATCCGATGCTGTAGCAGTCAGCATTAGCATCTGCGGAATCCCTTTGATAGATGGTGCCGCTTGGAGGACTCACATATGTGTCCTCCACATATGGAGGCTGTATATTACCATGAGTTGTTTGGTTCGACCGTCTGATGTTGTGGTAATCGGAGAGCTTTGTTTCACATTTTAGTTGAATCGCTGAAATCGTCAGAATAGTTTTTGACGGGCCAGACATATTTTTCATCACCAGAGATCAACCAGACTATCTTTTCTAGTTAACTCGAGCATACACCTTGTTGGTAAAACCATTTTCATCAGTGTGGAAATAAGTGAAACGCCTATGAATTTTCTAATGCATTTTCTTTTTCAACCCATCAGAAAATGTTAGCCAGACTTAGCAATAGATGGTTAGTATCACTAACTGAACAATCCTATCTATATTTGGTGACTGAGAAAATAAGTACCAAAAATGTTCACTGCCTCCCGGACTATGACTCCCTCAGAGAGGCGAGCACTTGAGTAATAGTATATTATTCAACAAGCGGGTAATGATTGCTTCTTACTCATGAGGATACAGTTTGCCGACACGAGCCTTGGCGAGTGTCGTAAAGCATCCGAATCAGTAATAGACATTACCCGCGAGGAGAAAACTATGCTTTATACAGTCTTATTGAAAAATGCAGGCATGTATGCGCGTGATAATGCGTGCATTATTCAATAGGATTGGATAAAAATTTTACTATCACTTTTCGACTTATTCTTCAGAGAGAAACCACCTCCCAAAGTATTATTCAAAGCCAATGAAACACCTGTATATCCTTTTAAATCTGATCAGCGTCAGCGTGAATTAACTTAGAGTTATAAACCTGTGTACATGGACCTTGTCAGGTTGAGTGATTTTTTTTGCAGACCTGATTGGGTTTTTTTTGACGCAAAATCCACTCTGAAACGTAAAGCTGTGCAAATGGACCTCGTCAGGTCTAGTAGTTTTTTTTTTTGAAGACCTGATTTGGTTTTTTGACGCAAAAGCAACTTAGACTTGTAAACCTATGTACGTGGACCTTTTCAGGTCCAGAGTTTTTTTTCATGGCCTGATTAGGTTTTTCCACAGAAATGAATTTGGGCTTGTTGGTTTTTGACTCGGTTCTTTTTTCCCGTCCCAAACTCTCAAATTATTTGTCTTTAAAACAATTGTACATACACCTATTGCTTTTCGATTTGCACGGTTTTTCTTTCTCGACCTTTTGTTTCTGGACCTATTGCTTTTCGACCTATTGTTTTTCGACCAATTGTTTTTCGACCTTTTGTTTTTCGACATTCTGTTATTCGATATTATGCATTTTCGACCATATGTATTTCGATCATCAACACTTTCGATATATTGTGCATTCGACCTTTTCTTCTTCGACCTCATGCATTCGATGTTTTGTTTTCGACCTTTTGTTTTTCGTTCTTTTTTCCGTCACTCCCGACCTACCTACCTACCAACTTTATTTACATTTGAATAAACAAAGGAAAGATGAAAATTCCAACTCTATTTAATAAAATTTTGGGGTCCATGACACTCAAGGGACACACGCAAATCGAAACGAAAAATAGACAAATCACTCAGAATGGCGTGTGGAATGATAATCTAAAATAAAATTTGCGGATTATCGAGAAATTAAAAAAAAATAAAGAAGGAACAACGCGTTCAAAAAGAACAGTTTGTTTCTGGATGTTGTTGTATTGTTGGTTGCCTACATCACTTCAGTGGAAAATTAGAAAAGGTACGGGGTACAGTGACTCATGACTAGGGAGCGGATTTATATGCGGTAAAAAAGCTCAAAATATGCAGTTTATATGCGCTTAAAAAGTATCAAAATATGCGGTAAAAATGTTCAAATAAAGCAATATATGCGAGTAAATATGTGATATAAGCTGCAAAAATAGTGAAAATTCTAGCATTCACATGTGAAACCAACCAACCAACTCTGACCATCGAAGTAAAAAAAAAATTCCTTCGAAAATTTTCAATTTTTTTTTCTTGATATGAAAAAAATCGCGATTTTCTAGCTAATATAGATGAATTGGCCGGAATATTGACAAATATTCAGTTATATGCAAAAATATGGACTAAATATTCGGCTATAAGCGATTATATGTACTATCAATTTATATGCGGTAAAAAGTCAAAATAATAAATTATATGCTGAATAAAACTTGGTATTTAGGTTCCTCATAGATGGAAACGTCAAGCTGCAAGTCGACAGTTGCATCCAGCTTAGCGAATAGAACATGTAAAAAATTATAAATCCGCTCTCTACTCATGACTTATCAACAAAACAATGTTGCGCGATGGCCAGAGATGGGCACCGCGAAGAAGAGCAGTACGACGTATACAATTCAACTGCAAAGAAACCATAAGTGTGATCATAATTTCCCCCTCGGTCGGGACTAATCAGGGTGAGTAGAAGGCAACACAGTTTATTTCGTAGTTGTAAAAAATTTTTACATGGTGTCCCCGAAGTGTCATGAACTCAAATTTGTATTTTTAAATAAAAAAAGAGCTAGAGATAGAGCAAATAATAACTAGGTAGGTACCTACTGACAAGAAATTCATATAATAAGACACATAGATAATTTATAGCAATTGAATTGAATAATTTTTTGCGCTGCACCATATTACGCATAGTCAAATCGTCAAAGACCATCAAACGATCTCTCAAGCAGCAGCATGTTTCAACAAGTGCCTTTTTAAATTCGCATGATACTTGGTTTTAAGCGAACATTTATCACATTCAAACCAATCGACATCTTTTGCGGCAGCATGTGTCACCATGTGACTCTTCAAACTCTGAGAATGCTTCGTTTTATATGAACATTTATCACATTCAAACCAATCGATGTCTTCGGGGGCGGCATGTTTCAACATGTGCTTTTTTAAATTGCCCTTTTCTTTGCATTTATATGAACACTTTGCACATTGATACCAAACGATGTCTTCGGCAGCAGCATGTTTCAGCATGTGCGCCGTCAAACTTACAGAATGCTTGGTTTTAAATGAACATTTATTACATTCAAACCAATTGATGTCTTCAGCGGCAGCATGTGTTAGCATGTGCCTCTTCAAATTGTTCTTTTCTTTGGATTTGAATAAACACTTTGCACACTGGAACCAACGGACATCTTCAGCGGCAGCGTGTGTCAACACGTGCCTTCTCAAATTGCCCTTTTCAATGGTTTTATATCGACACTTCGCACATTGAAACCAAACGGTGTCTTCAGCGGAAGCATGTTTCAACATGTGCCCTTTTAAACTTTCACGATACTTGGTTTTAAATAAACATTTATCACACTCAAACCAATTAATATCTTCAGCGGCAGCATGTTTCAAGTTGTGGTGTTTTAAACTCATTTTATGCTTGGTTTTGAATGAACATTGATCACACTGAAACCACTTGATGTCTTCGGCGGCAGCATGTCTCAACTTGTGCCCTTTCAAACTCGTATCATGCTTGGTTTTGAATGAGCATTGATCACATTCGAACCAATCAATGTCTCCAGCGGTAGCGTGTGTCAACAAGTGCCTCTTCAATTTGGCCTTTTTCTTGAATTTATATGGACAATTCGCACATTCAAACCAGAAGATGTCTTCAGCGCGAGCATGTTTCAACATGTGGTTCTTCAAATTGGTCTTTTCTTTGGACTTATATGCCTTGATTTTTTCATGGACCGACTTGTGCTTGTTCAAATATTTCGGTTTGCTCAAACATTCAGTGGGCGGGAAATCTTTAACGGAGTCAACTACTGCCTTGGCGTGTGGTGGTGTCGCCAGTATTGCTGCCATCCGATGAGAATCCGTGTGTTTCACCAGAACCAATGCAGAATCGGACTCGAGCCAACAATAATCGCACAGAAACTTATGGAGTTCTTCATTGCAAAATGAGCTTCGCACGATGATGTCGTCGTCGATCCTACCGTGATGTTTGTGTTTGCAGTGTTCGTACAAGTCCCAACTGTAATAACCCTTGAATTCGCAGCAAATGCACGGAAACTGCTCCGGTTCCACGATGGCATGGAACAGTTCTGCCGCATACACATTTTCGTGAGCTCTTTGAACGTGGTGTTCCAGTTGAAACTCGAGTTCAAACTTATACGAACACTGTTGACAACGATGCATTTCATCCATGACTGACGATCTGGAACAGCCATAGTTAGTATAAGTGAGTGGATGCCTACCCAACAAAACAGTTCTTCACACCCCAACTGGCTAGCAGCAGTCCTTCTGAATATGTGTTGCAATAAGTAGAGACAACTTACTTACCTAGATAAGATTATGTAGATGGTAGGTATTCAGTTGATTTTGATGTTTTTACCCGTGTTTTAATGAACGAATTCATAACGAATGATCGTAAAACTACACTCTTGGTGTGGTACATGCAACACTACCATGTATGTATGGCACCATTTTGTAACAGCACTGACAGGAACAGCTACCTTCTATCTATTGCGCACGACCGACGCACGAAATGCTGCGCGCGCAGCGCAGGAAGAGCCATTGGGTGCTTTCCACCTAAACGGTACAAATACCACCAGACGGCACATGTTCCATAGTGTGGCACAAAATTTTAGGTGATCCAATGAACGGCACAGAACCGAGTAGGAACACGTAGATGGAAAGCACCGTTTGGCACCCGCACATGCGTAAATGGCAGGTGTACCGAACTTGGGGCTAGGTGGAAAGCACGCAATGGAGTCACTACGCAAGGGAACTTTGAGTTGTGTTATAAAACTGTGCAAGAATACCTACGGTGGAAAACCACACTAGAAATCCAATTTCGCAGCTGCGTTTCGGGATTGAGAAAAACAGGCGCCGCAGCTATGTCCCTGTTCCTATACATAGTGTTCTAGATGCATGTGCAACTTTTGATTAGGCAACTTGTGCTACATTCGAACAAACTGGGAAATTTGTGTACAATACGTAGGAAAACGTTGCGTTTCTTATCAAATGAGTTGTTTTTAGTGTGAAATAGTTATTGAGAAGCTAAATCGTGAATGCTAGAGGGATACGAGAAGGTTCAGTGAGCGATCAGGCCTTTTTGTATTATTTTATCATCAGGTTAGGTAACCAAGGTTACATCCGAACATTCCGAACTGACAGTACTGTACCGACACACGTGCCACCCACAAACGAATAAACCATGTAAAAATTGAAGCATAGAGTGTATCGTTTACCTTAAATCGACGGACAGTTTTCTCTGATGTATGTACTCTGATGTGATGACTTTTCTCGGCCAAATATTTGAGGTTAACACATGGCACATAGCACGTGGGACGTGAGTTTAAAACATAAACAGAGGGCAAACGGTCAACGAGCAAGCAACCAGAGTTATACAGTCCATCATCGGATCGGAATCTCACCACAAATTTTTTAACTTTAATATCGAAATATATAAAAAATCAAGCAATCATTTAGTTTCTTGCTTACTTTCCTAGCAAAATGTTATACTTTTACATGCTCTAGCACAAATTTTGACGCATTTCATGCATCCATTTGTTAATTGTAATGGTAAAATTGATCATTTGTTCGAAATTATGGCCTGATCAAATATACCGCCACTACCTATACTTACCAGCTTGTCCACGCCGTCGCTGAAGAGCTCAATCTGTATAGGAAGAAGAACTATTAATAGCCTCGTGGTAGCGCAAGATGTGTCAGTGTCAGTACATTCTTCGACCGTCATTATTACCTATACCTACCTATTTTAAGCTGTAACGTAAACTAGGAACGAACAATTAGAATAAACCTATCAAACATATAATACTTGTCAGTCATTCGTGCCCCAAAAGTCAAACCGCATTTTGTTTATGAGGTTAATAAAACGTTGCTCTTGGTCTTTCAGTAAAAAAATGTTCAGGGTCGATAGAGAATCAAAAAAGAAGATGACCTGTCTTAGGAACTATATACCTGAAGCGCATAAAAACAGAGCCAGAAGCTTTCAAAGTTGAGGGAAAAAAATCGTTTTTTCCGAGTAACTTTTGAACCGTTAGACCGATTGGGTCCAAATTTTGCACATTTACCATGGGTTCCACCAAAAAATTTAAGAGCGGTTTAAGTTAAACCGAGATTAAACGGATTTTTTTCTGGTCAATGTTGGTAGATTTATTTTGGAAAATACGTTAAATCGCAAGTATACCACCCTTTGGCTAATTACTCAGCGTGAAACCTGAATTGACATTGTTCATTTGGCCAGAATCCATCAAAATAAATCTCGAGTTAGCTATCAGCTGGTTAAATATTTTGGTGGAACCCACGGTCAGGGTGAATTATTGACATGGGCGAGCTCAATTAGGTACACCTATGCCATTGATGATATCGAAATGAACCAAACAGCACTGCAAACAAGGGGTCAAGGTGCAGTTTGTAAAATTATTTTGCTTCATACAATATACAAGGCTTTATACAGGGTGTCCCATTTTTCGCAGAGCAGTTTTTGAATCGATTTTTTTAAATTGGACTCCGTGGTGGGTGGGGAGCTCGAAGGATGAAACAAACAATCCCTAGCATGGAAACAGTGACTACCACAACGAAAAACCCTGAGGAGGAAGGCTTGCGAGACCCGCCTCCACAGGGTGAAGGAAACAGGCTAAGGAAACCTTCCGGATGCCAACAGAGAAAGAAACAGAGAGACAGCGTCAGCGAGCGGAGGCGGCAGCACGTGGCGCAGTCAACCCTGCTCAAAAACCCTCCTCTGTTTTTGGAGGGTCCAACACACCCAGGAGGGTAACACCAACTGGGAGAATGTCGTGGGCTTCTAGAACTCAAAGGACGGCGGAGCGGTCGGCACTGAAAGGCAGAAGACATCCACCACCAAAAAGCGACTCCATAAAAAGGGGCAGATCTTGAGGGTCCCCGGGTCCCTCTCCAGGAATCAACCCCAGGAAGAGGAACCGGCTCGTGGGCAACTATAGCGATATGGTGGCCAATCGTCTCAGGGTGGCCATCATAGATAAATAGAACTGGAACAGCGACTCCCTCGGGCGGCTTTCAGCCACCCGGGCAGGCAGTGACAAAATCCCAACAAAATACAATTTTGGAAAGCCCTATTTTACATTATACTCAACAATGAAGATAGGAAAGAGCCGGATATCTTCATTTACACGGACGACTCCAAAACCAACCAAAGATCTGGCGCAGGAATATTTTCTGAACAGCTGGGAACTCGAGAAAGTCTACCTCTGGGAAGCCACGACACAGTATTCCAGGCGGAATTGATGGGCGTGATTTATGGAGCAAACCTAGTTTCTGGCAAAAGGATCAAGAACCAAGCTGTGCATATTCTGACAGATAGCAGGGCGGCGCTTCTGACACTAGCAGGTTGCAGAGTAACCTCCGGGATAGTCTTGGAGTGCCACCAGACCCTGGAACGAGTAGCACGGAAAAATGTCGTCGATCTTATGTGGGTTAAAGGACACAGCGGAGCTCAGGGAAATGGAGCGACTGATGGGCTGGCGCGGCAGGCTGCGGGAATCATACCCTGCGCGCCTAAGCCGATCTTACAGCTAACCATGACGGCCGTCGAAAGCCTGATAAAAAAAACTCAGATGTCATACAGACAGATGGATGAACGCGAAAGCCTGCAGGCTGGGGGGAACCACATGCACAAGATAGGGATCATAAATGACCCCGCATGTAGAGGCTGTGGAAAAAAGGATGGAACAGCTGAGCATCTGCTCTGCCACTGCCCAGCTCTGCCATCACTGAGAGGAGCCATACTAGGGGACCTCTGGCCTAGTATGGTCAGCCTTGGCACCCTTTCTGGTCATGTCTTGGAGTTTGCCGAACGGCTCGGCTGGCTCGATGACTCACCGAGAGGGGGGTGGGCAGCATTGGGGGGACAGTACAATGGGCCCAAAAGTGAGGCCTGCGTGCCGGATGGAACTAGGGTGAAGGCACTAGTAATGGACACAGATCTAGTAATGGTCACCTTTCATACAAAAACGGGAATAATTTAGCTTCTAAATGACCATTCAAGCCAATTTTGTGATATGTCATGCTCTAGTCCACCCTTGATATTAAGTCAACAAATGTATGTATGAAAATCTGTCTCCGTTGTTGGTATGCCTGTCGATGTGAGAGCCCGCCACAAATCAGTCAAATATCAAGCAACGTGAAGTTAACGTCGCTCTTCACAAAATTTCTCGCCAAAGTTGTCCAGTGGAAGTTTGAATGGAGGAAACATTTTTGGAAGGTGCAAAAGGCATGTGGCTTATGATTTTCAATTGAATATTAAACAAAATATTGATTAATAATATTTTGAAATGGGGTGACCATTACTGAACCACGAAAAGAACTTTTTCCCAGAAATGGACACCATCGTGTCCATTACTGAAATTAGCACTTTTTCAGTAATGGTCACCTTGATTAAGGTGACTAACAATTTATTATTCATATTAAAAAAATGCGAAAGTGCAAAAGTGCAAAAGTGTACATATATGAAAGACCGAGTGAAGGACACTATATTTAAGTGCCAAACTTCCCATGACTGATTTTTTTAATCCTCTGTCGACTGATTTATTGCTTATTTTATTATTCACACACGATAACTGCTGAATCGTCAATCCGATCAACTTGAAATTTGATACGCAGACATGGTTTTCCTTTGGAATGAGTCCATTAGTTTTTGGATGTTATCTGTCAAACAGAAAGGTTTGGTTGTTCACTAGACTTTGGCCCATTTTATACCTTTAGCGACCAAACCGGTGCGTTTTGTTACATCGTATCTATGTCAAACTGACAAACTAGTAAAGGATGCAGATTTGGTGTGTTCTCTTTTGTGTCTTCTTGTACCGTTTAGGCAACAGTGCCTGCAGACTGCAATATTTTGTGTCTTAAGGTCAATTTTGTGACGTCATTTAGGGCTCGATAAGCCCTTTGTGTTTTCCGTAGCTTTTGGAACTTCAGTATGCTCAATTGCTCATCCCTTAAGCGTATTCTTGCGAAGTCTATTGTGTGTCTCTGGATATCTCCGGTCAAGTTTTGTATCGCTCACAACAGGTTTTTATATCCCCATTATCGGGTTTACTATTGTTTTTTTGTGTAGCAGGTAACTGAAGGTTCATTTTTATTGAAGTTCATTATTACTCAGACCAACCGCGTTGAAAAATATCTGGTCTATTTCACTTCATGCCAAATACTTGGTAGGGTCCATTACTGAAAAAAGAAGGTGTCCAACACTGGCGTTGTGGTGTCCATTACCAAGGATTTGGTGTTTTTTCAATGTAAATTGAGATTGAAAAAAAAAGTTAGTGTTATTGATCACTTCAGTACACAGGTGAATTCTCCGTTTCCCGTAGATTCTCACAAAAAAAATGCAACCCTAAATTGCTATATTTCAATAAGATTTTGGTAGCTCAAACTTGAAATTTTCTCTTGGGTGTCCATTACTAGTGCCTTCACCCTATATGTTCCATCATTTTCCCCGATTAATCCAGAATCCAGAACTCTGTACAGTGTATGCAATATAACTACCTAGGTATATATCCTATACAAATAATCTACCTACCTTATTTAGGATTTGCCGAAGGATTGACATTTAAATGAACAATAAGAAATGAAAATTTTCAATTCCATTTAATGGAAATCTCGATAAAAAATTTTAATCCTATAATTTGTAAAAAAATTGGAGCTTTTTCCTTGAAATGTAGATTACTCAAAAAACTAATATTCATGAAATAAAACACATAGGTACCTACCTAATTATAAAGTACCCTAGGTGAGGTACACAACTAAATTGAACCGATTTCTTGGAAAACTATCACTTCACCGCAAAATTTGCTTTAACATATTGTGCCTAGTCAAGTCGTCAAACGCCAGACGATGTCTCAAACGGCAGCATGTTTCAACATGTGCTTCTTCAAATTGTCCTCTTTTATGGATTTGTATGAACACTTTGCACATTGAAGCCAAACGATGTCTTCAGCAGCAGCATGTTTCAACAAGTGCTGCTTTAAACTCGGACAACGCTTAGTTTTAAACAAACATCTGTCACATTCAAACCAATCGATTTCTTCAGGGGCAGCATGTTGCAACATGTGCTTCTTTAAATTGCCCTTTACTTTGCATTTATATAAACACATTGCACATTGATGCCAAACGATGTCTTTGGCAGCAGCATGTTTCAGCATGTGCCCTGGCAAAGTTACAGAATGCTTGGTTTTGAATGAACATTTATTACATTCAAACCAATTGATGTCTTCAGCGGCAGCATGTTTCAGCATGTGCCTCTTCAAATTGTTCTTTTCTTTGGACTTATATGTACATTTTGCACATTGGAACCAATGAATGTTTTCAGCGCCAGCATGTGTCAACACGTGCCTCTTCAAGTTACCCTTTTCTGTGGATCTATATCGACACTTTGTACACCGAAACCAAACGATGTCTTCGGCAGCAGCATGTTTCGACTTGTGCACTCTCAAACTTGCAGAATGCTTGGTTTTGAATGAACATTTATCACATTCAAACCAATGGATATCTTCAGCAGCAGCATGTTTCACCATGTGCTTTTTTAAACAGTCATGATGCTTGGTTCTAAATAAACATTTCTTACATTCAAACCAAGTAATATCTTCAGCGGCAGCATGTTTCAACATGTGACTCTTCAAACTCGCAAAATGCTTGGTTTTAAATGAGCACTGGTCACAATCAAACCACTTGATGTCTTCGGCGGCAGCGTGTCTCAGCATGTGTCTTTTCAAACTCGCATATCGCTTGGTTTTAAATGAGCATTGATCACATTTCAACCAATCAATGGCTTCAGCGGCAGCGTGTTTCAACATGTGCTTCTTCAAATCTGCCTTTCGTTTTGATTTATGAGAACATTTTGCACACTGAAACCAAAAGATGTCTTCAGCGGGAGCATGTTTCCACATATTGTGCCGCTTCAAAGTCGAATTTCGAATGGTCTTAAATGAACATTTTTCACATCGGAACCAAACGATATCTTCAGCGGAAGCATGTCTTAACATGTGCTTCTTCAAATCGCACTTTTGTTTGCATTCATAAGAACACTTTGCACACTGAAACCAAACGATGTCTTCGGCACCAGCATGCTTCAACATGTGCTTTTTCAAACTCCCAGAATGCTTGGTTTTAAATGAACATTTATCACATTCAAACCAATTGATGTCTCTCATGGCAGCATGTCTAAGCATGTGGCTCTTCAAACCGCTCTTTACATTGGATTTGAATGAACACCTCGCACATTGGAACCAACGGATGTCTTCAGCGGCAGCATGCTTCAACGCATGCCTCTTTAAATTGCTCTTTTGAGTGGATTTATACAAACAGTTTGCACACTGAAACCACTTGATGTTTTCATGAGAAGCATGAACCGGCATGTGCTTTTTCGAATATTTCTTCAGCTCGGGTTTGCTCCAGCATTCAGTGGGCGGGAGATCTTCAACGAAGTCAACTGCTTTGTTTAGTGGTGTCGTTGCAAGTATTGCTGCCAATCGATGAGAATCCGTGTGTTCCACCAGATGCAATGCGGAATCGGACCCGAGTCGGCAATAATCGCAGCGAAACTTTTGGGATTCTTCGTCGTAAAATGAGCCTCGTTCGATGTTGTCGTGGTCGATCCTGGCGTGATGTTCATGTTTGCAGTGTTCGTACAAGTCCCAATTGTGATAGCCCTTGAATTCGCAGCAAATGCACGAGAACTGCTCCGGTTCTACGATGGCATGGAACAGTTCTGCCGCATACACATTTTTATGGGTCCTTTGAACGTGGTGTTCTAGTTGAAGCTTGAATTCACACTCATATGAACATTGCTGACATCGGTGTATTTCATCCATTACTGACGATCTGGAATAGCAATATTATTCATTAGTATAAGTGGGTACCTATCTAGCGAAACAGTTCTTTACACCCCTAATGTTACACTTGAATTGAATTGTGACTACATTTTTGATGGTATAAAATCCAGTTCTGGCTAACAGCAGTTAAGTTCAATAAATACGTTTTGTAAGTGAGTAAATAGGTATAGTCACTCACCTGAAGAAGGTATTTAGTGACTTCTGATGTTTTCAAAAGCGAATTTATAGTGAATAATCATGAACTACACTGTAGGTGTGGTACATTACATACAGCACTAGATGTCACCACCACTTTGTGACAGCCTGACAGCATCAACAGATACCTTCTGTATCTACTGGGCACGATATTCAGTAGTCGCACTATGCGCAGCACCCTTGCGCCGCACAGCGAAGGAAAAGCTAACGAGATATCAAAAAATATACTACATAAATACAGGGTGATTCAAAAGTATCGGACCAACTTGAAGGTGCGTTATGCATAGGTATGTATAGTAGGTAGTTGATGTGAATAAGTAAGGTACAAAAAGCAGAGTTCAGCCTCAATGGCTGCTCTTCCACCTAAACTAGAACTTGATTAAAAAAAAATATCAAACTAGACTAAAATTTTTGTGCAGAAAAATGCAGATGTGGATGCAGGTAGGGCTCACAACTTCACAAGCAACAGGTAGCAGGCAGGCCCAGGGCTCATGACGGCGCCACGCGCGGATCACGAAAAATAAAAAATTATTGAATGTAAACAATACCCAACAAGCAGTTCAGAACCACTCACAGGACATCAACCCCACCACACGGAGAATGTCTTTGAGAAACTTATCTTCTCTCATATTTGAAAGAATCAGTCGAGGAATCAGTTGTAAATATGAACCTGTGAAATGTGATTTACTAATCAATGATGTTATTGATAGTGAATAATTGTCACTAATGCAAGAAATAATTGATGGTAAAAATAGTTGTTCATCTACCGAAGTTTTGGGTAATCCTTTTTTAGACAGACTACGACAAGAGCAAGACGATATCCCAAGGGATTCCGATCAGTTCACACATTAAATCATGCTGACGAGGATATCACCAATTTAGCTCAAATGAAAGATAATTCCTGTACAATAACAAAATTAGTATTGCAAAATGTTCAGTGTTTGACAAATAAAATAGATGATTTCGAGATATATTTGGATCAGATCAAAGCAGATATATTTTGTGTTACTGAGCATTGGCTCAAAGATAGCAACAGGGAGGTATATAGTTGTTGGGGTTGCAGGGTGCAGGGTGTTGTAGTTGCTCGGAAGAAGTGGGTTTTGGCAGATAAGCTTCGTTTATTCTAACGAAATAGTGTATAACATAAAAGTGTAAAAGTGGACGTAACAATAAATATGGTTGCTCTTCAGTCTTCTAATCTGCTCCCTGGTCGAGTGTGCGTGTTAATCATACGCAGATGGAAGAAGCTTCTGAGCGCTGTTACGGCCTCGATTTTCGAGCGCTCAGGGTGCGAGGCCCTTCTTCAAAAATTGAGCCCGGACCTGAACTCGGGGTGGTCAGGTTCTGGTGATTTTCTCGGCGCTGAGTTGGCAGCGACAGTCGGACTGTGCGGCCATGGAATGTTCCGTCGAGGATAAAAACAGCGGAGTTTTTTTTTGGGCAAGAAACGGCGTCCCTATAAAACCGGCCGCGCCTAGATTTCGTTCTTTCCGCCTCGAACCAGTGTATCGAAAAACGTCATGTGTGAGTAGTACACTTACGGTGCGTGCACCACTTTGAAGAGGAGCGCCTTGGGTATGTTCAATTCAAGTTGTCTGCGTCCGGAAAGCAGGTTCTTTATTGGTACATTTTTATAAACAGGCCGTTTCGGCGGGGGGCTGCTCGTCGATTCATCAGAGGGCGCTCTCCGTTTCCCTGTCCACCTGCGGATGCCCGTACCGAACTCGCCAGTGTGATGAACGCGCCGCTAGTCCACCCCGCGCCCCCTCAAGGTAGGGAAGAGCGCTAACGTCCACCCTACAACTGTTTTCTGCTGTCCTTGGATGCCCATGGGGGCCCAACCCCCAATCTGCGCTCTCGCCCGCGCGGAAGAGCGCTACCGTCCATATTTTCTGCGGCCTTGGAGGCGCAGAAGAGCGCCAACGTCCACCTCTACATGTTCTGCTGTCGTCCAACGACCAAGGGGGCTATCGTCTGCATGTTTCTGTGCTCCCGGGCCGTCGGCGACCGAATGCACTCTACCAGCTTCGCTCGTGGGGTCCCGCGGAATCTAACTCACCCGCCGGACTTCGAGTACAGGAAAAGTTAAGTTCATTTCGAAAAGCTTGTCTTTCTCATGTTTGATTCTTTTCTCTACCTGCGTACCATGCCTGCCTGTATTATTGAAAGTTTATCCGTCTCGCTCGCACGGTGTCAGTTTGGCACTGATTGTGCGGTCGTGCGCCGAACGCGAAAAACCTCGTTCACTTTTGTTTGTTGTGCGACTGGGAATGTCTGCTGTCGATGGACTTTGCCGTCTGTCAGGTTGGCAGCCGTGTCGGCCATTTGACAGGCGGTGATGTCAGTTTCCACGATTTTGTTTAATTAAGTCAAAATGTTTGAGGTTATCTGTCCGACGAGTTCAATACCACCTGTTGCTGCGACTTGTATGTAACTGATTTATTTTTCTGGGTTGCCTGTGTATTGGCCTTGTCATCGTGCAATTTATGCCTTTTTTTGTGACCGATTACTGTTTCTCTGTCATGTTCCAGGTCCAGTGGGAACGCCCAAAGTCATGCCGCAGCCGACCTTTCACGGCAAATCAACCGTCTCACCGGAGCAGCGACATGGAAGGTGGCGTCCAGGGAGAATTCTCCCCAAAACATACCCGACAGCTGTGCGGGCCTGTTACCGGTGGACGGCATGACAAGAGGGGCCGACTCGCTGCGAACCTGGAGGGGCATGGCAGAGAAGCAGTGAATCTGGAGGCTGGGATTGCTGGGCTGATGACGTCGCACGATTCGCCGGGCAAGTTCTTTTTAGAAACATTATATTCATCGCCTATAAGTCGTCGAATTCTTGATTAGTTGTTTAGTACTCCTTTGTAAACTTATTTCGAGTAATTTCATAATTAAATGTTTGTCACTGCTAAATCAGGGTCTTTAATTTGCCATGCCACTGCACCCCTTTGTGATTCGTGAACGCTGACACACTCGGTAATGTTTCCGAACTGAGCTAGTCGATACTGTAGCGGTGATGTACCCCAGAGGTCTCTCTGGCCCCGTTTTCTACCCCGGGTAGAATAAAAGATTCTCAAAATTTCCATTCGGAGAGTCTAAAAGGTAACATTTGGCGCCTCAAAACGTGGGGTCTCGAAGTAACATTTGGCTCTCAACGAGTGGACCTTCAGTCTTTAGTTTTTTGAGTGTGTTGGCGTCTTGCGTTTTGCATTTTGGTGCGTGGTGCGGTGGATTGATTTGGTAGTGACATAGAAATTTTAAAAGTCAGGTGTTGAAGACACACAGCATTCGAGTCGCGTTTAAGATTAGATTTCTCTGCCCTTTCTTTCATTTCAATTTCTCCTGAAAAGAAGGAGGTCACGTCATTTGTTCAAAAGTTTTGTTTTATTCTCTTTTCCTCAAAAAGAGAGTGTAACGTCAATAAAATTTTTTTTTGCTTGCGGTAAAATGAAGATAGGTTGGCATGGCGTGTTTTGATTCTTGATTACGGCATTATTGCAGGCCGTGTATTTTGTACCGGGGTCCCGGACGGGCGCGTCGCGTGTAAATTTGTAAATTTGTAAGGGGGGACGCGTGCACAGCGGTTGTTGCAGTGCTTGTTTTGTTGAGAGAATAGTTAGCGCTAGGGATTTCAGGATAGGTTGACCCGGAGATGTCCTGGCGAGATGAAATGAGATAGAGTATTGCCCACCTTGTTTAAATTCAATTTCAAGTTTAGGACTTCGGTTTTAGCCGCACATCGGATGTGGGAAATTTCTCTTACGAGTTTCGACCTGTAGGGATTTTTCTAAAAGCGCGATAGTGGCTCGAATCAAGTTAGGTTGGCAGTTCAATTTAGTCGTGAACTGTAATGTTATTTTTTTTTTGTAAAAGGAAAATTCAAATTACAAGTTTGGATTCTTTACCCTCCGTGGTTTTTTTTTTGTTGTTTTGAATCAGTCCGTTGGGGCTTGAGACGCAGTCCTGGCCGATTGTCGGTCAGACTGTTGTCTGTGATCGACGTTCCTGTTCAGGGTAGGATTTTGAATCAGCGGGGTAGTGGGCTTCGGATCTGTTCTTGTTTAAGGGAATTACGAGCCACTATACGTTGGGTGATCTGAGTCGAGTTGCGTTGAGTTTTGGATTCAAGTTTGGTTTAGGTTCCTTTTTTGTGTCACTTCAGGGCTGCATTGAGAGGTTCGCACTCTTGCGGTTTTGTTCCTATTTTCGGAAGTTTCAATGTGTAGTTCGGGGGTGACTTAGTGCTAGCTTTTCACAAGTTTTTTTTTATTCTGTTCCTTCACTGCCCACCGTGACATTTTTTTTTTTAAGTCAGTTAGGTGCGCGTGTAGGGTGGTAAGTTTTGCTTGTTGCTTTCTCTGTCTTTCGAAAACTCTCTCTAAAATCTCTCGCTGGGAGGTGATGGACTAGCTGGTCACTAGTTCCAACGGTGCGTGTGGCCTTGAGCGACTCAGGCTGGAATCGGCCCAAGGTCGCCTTGAGTGGTTGCACGCTCTGCCACTGAAATTTTGTATTTTTTGAATTTAAATAAAAGTTCGAATTCAGGTTCGATTTGCCTGTGCAGGTGAATCATCTGGTAGAAAGAATTCTTCCGGCATTTTTGTATTTTTGCCGGTGGAATTTATTTATTGCTTCTGCTTCCACTTGTTTCAATTTTTTTTTAAGTTGTTTGCTCTCTCTCTATTGCCCGTGTTTTTTTTGAAATTTCGTGGTTGACTTGGTTTGTGCATTTGGTCGCCGCGGCCTGGTAGGTGCCACTGGCGGTCCATCGATTGAACTCACCCGCGATTGCCGCGCATTTACACGTCGACTTCGCTCGACGGAAGCTTCGTTCGACGGAAACTTCGCTCGACGGAAAACTTCGCTCGACGGAAACTTCGTTCGACGGAATCTTCGATCATCGGAATTTTCTGGCATTTGGATTCCTCGGCCGGTGGATTATTCGGTCTTCGGTTAATTCGGAATTTGTTTTTCCCTCTCTTGTACTCCTGCAGCATGGCAGAGTATGAGGTCAACCGGCTACTCAGCGATGAGTTAGCCTGGGAGTTGCGCATGCGCGGTTGCAACGTCGGTACCACAGCTGATACTCGTAGAGCACAGCTGCGTGAAGCCTTGCGCGAACGCAAGCCGTTGCTGGACGACATCGAAGTCGATCCTGCAGTCGAACTCGCGGAGTGTACTAGCAAGCTGGACCAGCTTATCGACCGCGTGCAGCACTTCAATTCCGAGAATCGCCACAACGAACACGCCGCGATTCGTAGCCGCCTATGCCATCTCCAGACGCGATTGAGTCGCATTCCGGTGGTGACGCAAAGCCATCAGGAACATTTGGGGCAGTTGTTGGCTGCCTTGGGCATCGTAGTTCGCAACTTAGACGCCGCGTTTCATTTGGCTGCTGAGGCCGTAGGCCGTGAGGACTCAGTCGAGTCCGCTCCACTCCCACCTACGGTGGTAGAACCACGTGTCGGGGCACTGATTGATTTGTCTGAGGGTGTGTCCGACCCTGAGGCGACCCGTCGGGCTGTGCCTTTACTTGCTGAGGACCCGAGTGCCTCGTTTGCTCAATTTGAGCAACAGCAAGCAGAAGCCGAGACGCGTATGCTGGAGCGGCGATTGTCCAGTGATTTTCGCCAGTTGAATTTGTACACCGGTAGTCGAACTCGAGGCCGAGTGTCTTTCGAGCACATTTCGGTTCCTACGGAACCCTTCATCGAAACTTTTTGGTCTACGTTAGACCCTGCATCGATTCCTGCGCGCCCGCCAGCTGCATCTGCACTCCCACGTCGACTGTCTTCACCGACCGCCAACGTCTCCGTTCACAAGTGGGGAATTCAATTCGACGGCTCCGGTAGTGTCAACGGTTTTCTCGAGCAGGTCGAGCTACTTGCCGAGTCGCGTGGCGTGACCTTGGAACCGGTGTTCCGCGCCGTTTACGAGTTGTTGCGTGGCGACGCTCGTGATTGGTATCTGCCGCGCCGCAACCAATTCCAGGATTGGTCTGACTTTGCGCATCAGTTGAAAGAGGCCTTCTTACCTCTTAATTTCGAGGAGAGTCTCCTCGACGAAATTCGTCGGCGAACCCAAGGCCAAGGCGAAGCCTTGCTGCTGTATGTCACGCGTATGCAGAACTTGTTCTCACAGCTGACACGTTTGCGACCCCATGAGGTCAGTCAGATCAACATGATTCGACGAAACTTGTTGCCCTACCTGCAAACCGCTTTGGCGTTTCAGGTAACGAACACTTACGCTGAGCTGCTCTCCGTAGGAAAGCAGGCTGAGCAGGCGCATTTACAAGCGGGCTTGTATGCGCCACCCCCTCTCCAGACCAGATTGGTGGACGAGCCACATTTGGCCTATCGTCGTGCGCCCAGTGCGCGAAAGCCAGCCGTGGCTGCGGTGGTAGAGCCGCCTACCCCTGAATCTGCTCCTGCGGTCAGGACGGATCGTCGGGCCGAGGCCAAGTGTTGGTCCTGTGGCCGAACGGGTCATTTTCGTGACCAGTGTCGCCACCCAGTCGCGGGATTGCGCTGCTTTCACTGCGGGCTGGAGGGCGTCACCATGCGCACTTGCACTCGATGCAATGGTGGTCAGCGCGGGTCACGGGGTGGTCAGGGCGGAAAAGCCGGACCACGGGCCGACCGATCATCGGGAAACGCCCCTGGGAGTGTCTAGCGAGTCCGCCTAGCACTCCGGTGGCGCATCGATTGAAGCGGACGCCACCGAAAACGTCTCAACCAATTTTGTCCACACCGATCATGTCTAACCCGAAATTGTCTACACCGATTATGTCAACACCAATTATGTCAACACCAACTACGTCTACACCAAGTTTGTCTTCGACATCATTGTCAACATCAAACATGTCGGCACAACTTTTGTACACCCCTACTATGTCAACATTGGAAACATCGACAGCGGACATGTCATCGAAACTTTCGACGGCCCCCACTATAACAACATCCAGCCTGTCAACAACCAGCATGCCTTCATCAGCTAATTCCGACGAGGAGTCAAAAAATTCTTCGCTACCTGCGCAACTTGATTTTGTCTTCGCACACGTTCCACAGGATCGCAGACCCTACGTCCGTCTGAAGGTGTACGACCAGCCATTGCTTGGATTACTCGACAGCGGTGCTACGAGCACAATTTTCGGCAAGCCTGGCTGGGAGTTTTTGAAGAGTTGCGGAGTCACCTTGGGACCAGGACCTTCTTCCTGTTTAGTGGCCAATGGGACTTCCTGCAGCTGCCTTGGTGCGATCCAGGTGCCCATGGAGCTGGAGGGAAGATGTCGTGTGGTATCGGCACTGGTCGTGCCCAGCATTCTACATCCCGTGATTCTCGGAATCGACTTTTGGCGCCTGATGGGATTGGTACCTGATGTGACACGCGACATCTGGCATTTTGCTGCACCGACTGACACCGAGGTTTACTGCATCGAATCTTCGGGAACCGAGTTGACTCATGCCGAGAGGGCACAGTTGAACAAAACGATTGGACACCGATTGCGACAGTTGCCGAAGACTTTGGGTTCACTGAAGATCCAGCACGAAATTCGTTTGATTCCTGGCACGGAGCCAGTCAAGCAGCGAGCGTACCGAGTGTCGCCTTATAGACAGGAGCTGATCGACAAAGAGTTGGACAAGATGTTGTCGTTGAATGTGGTGGAGCCGTCTAGCAGTCCTTGGGCGTCACCAGTGTGCCTTGTTCCGAAAAAGGATGGCACTCAGCGATTTTGCATCGACTACCGTCGTTTAAATTCGGTCACCGTCAAGGACGCCTACCCTTTGCCCAACATTGACGCCATCTTGGACAATCTGCGCAACACTCGATATCTGTCGACGCTGGATATCAAGAGTGCGTATTGGCAAGTACCGTTGGCTACAGAGTCGCGCCCTTTGACAGCATTCACCGTCCAGGGCCGAGGTCTGTACCAGTTTGTGAGGATGCCCTTCGGCTTGACAAACGCGCCAGCCATGTGGCAACGAATTATTGACACGGTTTTAGGAGAAGACCTAAAACCCAACGTTTGGGTCTACCTGGACGACATAGTGGTATCTGCAGCCGATTTTGACACTCACCTGAAATTGCTCAACACCGTATTGGATCGACTCCAACAGGCCGGTCTAATCGTTTCAGCGGATAAGTGCCAACTATGTCGACCTGAACTTAAATATCTTGGCTTCGTTATCGATGGAAATGGTCTCAGGACAGACCCTGACAAAGTAAAGTCCATCGCTGGAATTGCGCCACCTACGAACGTGAAAGAGGTCCGTGCCTTTTTAGGTATGGCCTCGTGGTACCGACGGTTCGTACCAGACTTTGCGAGCGTCGCTGCACCACTGACCGATTTGACCAGAAAGGGGCGTGATTTCGTTTGGACTGGCGAATGTGACGAGGCTTTTCGACATTTAAAGGAGTGCCTGATTTCTTCACCTATTTTGGCACGTCCAGACTTCACCTTACCTTTCATCTTGCAAGTTGACGCGTCCGGCTACGGCCTCGGCGCTGTGTTGACACAGAGGACGTCAGAGGGAGAACGTGTCATCTGCTATGCCTCCAGATCGTTGACGGCGATGGAACGCAAGTACTCGGCGACTGAACGCGAGTGCATTGCGGTGATCTGGGGCGTAGAGAAGCTGAGGTTTTACCTTGAGGGACGACCCTTCACGGTCATCACGGACCACCACAGCCTTCTGTGGCTTCACAACTTGAAGGACCCACAGGGACGTCTTGCAAGATGGGCTCTGCGACTGTTGCCGTATGACTTTACGATCGTCCACCGAAAAGGGAAAGAACACGTGGTCCCAGATTTTTTGTCTCGTGCCGTTGCTGTGGAAACGTCAGTCGCTGCGATTGAGGCGCCGTCAGTGCCCTATAATGGACCGGATGCGTGGTATCGGCGTTTGTTGGAGAACGTGGAACGCTCTCCAGACCAGTATCCGTTGTTCAGAATCGCCGATGGACAGCTTTTCAAGAAGATGGGAACGACCAGATGGGACACGTGTGATTCCAACTGGAAAATTATACCACCGACCGAAATTCGACAACAGCTGCTCCGTGAGTGTCATGACGACCCGACAGCTGGACATCTGGGGATCGACCGGACCAGAACAAGAGTCCTGGAACAGTGTTGGTGGCCGAAATTTGCCGAAGACGTGCGACACTACGTGACACGTTGCCGAGTGTGTGCAGCTGTCAAACCATCGAATCAGCGACCAATTGGATTGATGGCCATTGCCGATCCGCCCCCGAGACCGTGGCAAAAATTGGCCATCGACCTGTTTGGACCGTTGCCACGTTCCACACAGGGCCACACCCAAGTCCTGGTCGTCACGGACGTATTCACCAAGTTTTGTCTCCTGTTCCCTGTCAGAACTGCGACTGCGCAAATCGTCTGTACGTTGTTGGAAGAGCGAGTCCTATTGGTCTATGGAGTACCAGCGGCGATTCAGATGGATAATGGGGTGCAATTCCGAAGTCGACAAATGGAGAGACTGCTCCTGAAGTATGGAATCACCGCCCGGTACAACCCGTTATACCATGCGCAGTCCAATGAGGCCGAACGAGTTAATCGGAACTTCAAGACCGTGCTGCGTGCAGTTCTGATGGACCAAGGTGATCGAGATCATCGGTTTTGGGACCGCCACCTTGCCCAAATTGGGTGTGCACTGCGAACTGCCAAACATGAAGTGACTGGACGGAGCCCATATTTTCTGAACTTCGGAAGAGAAATGTTTCTGCACGGAACTCGTCACCGTCGTGCCAACTTGGAGGGGTTGGAAGTGAATCCAGAAGAGCGCGCCGAACACATGGCGGATTTGTTTTCAAGGGTTCACGACCGACTTCGCGCTGCGGCACAGGTAGCAAAACGGCGCTACGATCTGAGGCGTCGCGACGCTACCTTCGACGTGGGACAATTGGTGCTCCGTCGAAATAAAGTCTTGTCTAGCGCGGTACAGCGATTTGCGGCCAAACTGGCCCCAAAGTTCGTCGGCCCCTTCCGTGTTCGACGTTGCGTGAACCGTTGGCTCTATGAGCTCGAGGACTTGGACGGTCGTCCTGCTGGTGCCTGGCACGCCAGCGATCTGAAGACTGCGCCGCCTGATGACGAGTAATTTCCGTATTGTCGTATGCCCGCTTGGTTGGGGCAAGGAATTCGCCAAGAGGTCTGCTCAACCTTCGGGGTACAAGTCCTCCTAAAACTCCCAGGAGTGCGCTGTGTGAAAACGCGGAGGGTGTGGGTGACGGTTGGACAGAACTGTGCTGTTGGGGGGGGTTGGTGTCGGCCATGTTTTCCCGTGTGGAAGTTGACAGCTGTCCCGCGCCATGCGGATTTGATTCTTCGATAAGTGAAGAAGCGTAGCTGCGTGTGGACAGGCTGTGGTTTTTTTTTTGGGTTATGGCGACGCAACCGATCTGCTGTCTGCGGGATTTGTGCAACAGTCTGTCCGAATTGTGCCTGGAGCCTTCCGTGGTTTGTACCACCAGCGGAGCGAGAGAATCGATTCTTGGAAGTCGATGTCTCTGTTTTTGTGTGATAGGGTGAAACTGGTAGTATTCGTGGCGGCAGTTGGGTGTGCAAGGGTGTTGCACGAAAATCCAACTAATTGCCTGTTGGTACGTGTCTAGGGTGATGGCCCGAGGGTTGTTAGGAGCGAGTGGGAGGCGTTGATGCTGTTAGGGTTTCGCGTGTGTTGTATGCTACTCGTTGGGTCCTGCATTCCTTGTGAATGGGTTCGGGACTGTGCGACTTCGCCTCGGCAGTACCCCCACGAGTGAGCATTGTAGTTTTCTTGTCAGCGCCTGATCGTTCGCTGTGACAACCCGAACACGTTTGTTTGTTTGGTTAGAGTCTTCCTGGCTGTTCAGAGGGGCGAAAAGCTTACCCTATCGTTCGGTTTTCTGCCGCTAGTGTGGGGTAGTGTGGAGTAGGCGAGGGTTTGACCCAAGCTTCACATGCCTGGGTGGTGGATGTGCTGTCGGGCCGAGGGCTATAGGTCGTGGGTGGTCACGACGTGCCTTTAACATCCAGCGCGAGACGCTCACGGTCTGGCCTGAGACTGGTCAGTGCGTCCATCGGGCCGCGTCAGTGGTGGGGGATTGTTCGGTGGGATGGGTGGCTCAAACCCGAGAACTGCCAGTTTAATTTTGTTTTGGTTTAACCAAAGTTCATTTTTTGTCAGTGGCAGCGGCCACGTGGGATTTTTAATCTCGGCCGACCACTATAAACAGGTCAAATTTATTTTATATGAAACATATTTGTTGCATTCTCTTCTTGGCAACAATGTAAATTCGCCAGGGCTTCGCGACTGTACAGAGGAGGTACCAAAATTTTTTTTTAACATATTTGTTGCATTCTCTTTGTCAAGGTGTAGTCGCTGAGTTTGGCGACATTTTAGATAAAGCATATTTGTTGCATTCTCTTCTTGGCAACAATGTAAATTCGTCAGGGCTTCGCGACTGTACAAAGGAGGTACCAAAATTTTTTTTTGCGGCGTTGAAGGTTCGATTTGAGGCAAATCTCCCGTTTTAGGGGAGGGGTGATGTTACGGCCTCGATTTTCGAGCGCTCAGGGTGCGAGGCCCTTCTTCAAAAATTGAGCCCGGACCTGAACTCGGGGTGGTCAGGTTCTGGTGATTTTCTCGGCGCTGAGTTGGCAGCGACAGTCGGACTGTGCGGCCATGGAATGTTCCGTCGAGGATAAAAACAGCGGAGTTTTTTTTTGGGCAAGAAACGGCGTCCCTATAAAACCGGCCGCGCCTAGATTTCGTTCTTTCCGCCTCGAACCAGTGTATCGAAAAACGTCATGTGTGAGTAGTACACTTACGGTGCGTGCACCACTTTGAAGAGGAGCGCCTTGGGTATGTTCAATTCAAGTTGTCTGCGTCCGGAAAGCAGGTTCTTTATTGGTACATTTTTATAAACAGGCCGACTTGTATGTAACTGATTTATTTTTCTGGGTTGCCTGTGTATTGGCCTTGTCATCGTGCAATTTATGCCTTTTTTTGTGACCGATTACTGTTTCTCTGTCATGTTCCAGGTCCAGTGGGAACGCCCAAAGTCATGCCGCAGCCGACCTTTCACGGCAAATCAACCGTCTCACCGGAGCAGCGACATGGAAGGTGGCGTCCAGGGAGAATTCTCCCCAAAACATACCCGACAGCTGTGCGGGCCTGTTACCGGTGGACGGCATGACAAGAGGGGCCGACTCGCTGCGAACCTGGAGGGGCATGGCAGAGAAGCAGTGAATCTGGAGGCTGGGATTGCTGGGCTGATGACGTCGCACGATTCGCCGGGCAAGTTCTTTTTAGAAACATTATATTCATCGCCTATAAGTCGTCGAATTCTTGATTAGTTGTTTAGTACTCCTTTGTAAACTTATTTCGAGTAATTTCATAATTAAATGTTTGTCACTGCTAAATCAGGGTCTTTAATTTGCCATGCCACTGCACCCCTTTGTGATTCGTGAACGCTGACACACTCGGTAATGTTTCCGAACTGAGCTAGTCGATACTGTAGCGGTGATGTACCCCAGAGGTCTCTCTGGCCCCGTTTTCTACCCCGGGTAGAATAAAAGATTCTCAAAATTTCCATCCGGAGAGTCTAAAAGGTAACAGCGCATGTGTAGGTACACTGTCGTGTATCCAACAATAGTATAAAGGATTACTGTATGATCGATTGTTATTGCAGAACTGCCGCCAAAGGTGATGGTGCCTGTGTGTTTGCTAGGGATGGTGTACAGTGTAGTGGCATGGACAGAATTAAAGAATTATCAATTAAAAAGAATTTCGAATGTGTAGCTGTTAGGATCATGAGAGAAAGAACCAATAGAAGCGAGACTGTCCTGGTTGTGTATAGAAGTCCGGTGAGTGTTTTTCGGGTATTCCTTGGGCGTCTTGATGTGGCCTTGGGGTTTCTCATTTCCCAGGGTGAGCGTGTAACCGTGCTTGGGGACTTCAATGTCGATTTTTTGTTGCCTTCAAATGAACTAAATGACCTCAGGGACCTTTCGCTTCCATACAATCTTGTTTCAGCGATTGACATTCCAACTAGGATGGGCGCTTGCCTGGATAATGTCTTTGTGGGGAGGGATGACAGAGAGATGTGTGGGTGTGATGTCGGCAGCAATGGATTGTCGGACCATGCGCCAATCATTTTGAATTTGCGGAATGATTCTCCCACGAATGGGAAAACTGTTACTTTCCGGAACACGGAATCAGTTAAAAACGTAGGGAAGTTCAAAAGACTCTTAACCCAACAAGATTGGAATGCTGTACTGAATTGTGTTAACGTAAATGAAAAATGTGCTTTGTTTTTGAAGATTGTTGGTGGCTTGTTTGACAAAGCATTTCCTGAAGTGACTCGTAATTTCAATAAATCTAAAAATTTAGGTAAGGAATGGATTACAGTGGGTATTGAGAAGTCATCTCAGACTCTCAAAATTCTCTATTTGCAGACTCTTGATGGTAACGCGGATAACACTAGACAATATAAAAAATATGAGCATATATACAGGGTGGTGAAAATTTCGATGCTCACCATTGGTATCTTGGAAACGGTAAGAGATACGAGGTCGGTTAAATTAGAAAAAAGTTGCGCATTTTTGTGGCGATTGAGAATCTGAAAAGAAACTTTGAATATTTTGATTAGTTTACGATTTATCACGAAAAAACTGAAAATTTTAATTTCAGAAATTATTTTTTATCTTTTCAACCATTCAAGCTATTTCAATCAAACTTGGTAGTTTTATGTTTTTGATCACTCCGAGTCGATCAACGTTAGCAGAAATTTTCCAGGCCTTCTAGATGTCAAATTATGATAGTCAACTTTTGTTTTTCTTTTAGAGAAAAAAATTAGCTTTTTGAATTAGTAACCAACATGTTCTTTTGATGACATTTTTAGCGTCAAATTTTGAAATTTTCGTTGATTATTGACAAAATCGGGAATGCTTTGAAAAAGAATTGAAATATTATCAATAGCAACAACAGAAAATAGACAGATTGTGTTCAATTGACGTATCTAAGGGCCCGATACCAAGTTGCAGGCGCGAAGTTTGTGACGGCGTAACTCGCCAAATACAGCGCGGTCTGATTGGTTGGTATCCGCCGTTGCTATGGTAACGGCACTTACGGCGGTCTCAGCCCCAACTTGGTATCGAGCCGTAACTTCTTAATCTTGTTTTGTGCTTGTTTGTACAGAGAGCTCATAAATTAAATGAGTCAAAGGTGCCTGTGAATTCAAAAACGTCTGTCGAAACTAGGGTAATCCTTACTCCTTTTCTAATAAATTTGTCAAACTTTAACAAGAACGATATGCTAGTTCCGACAGACGTTTTTGAACTCACAGACATCCTTGACCCATTCAATTTATGAACTACCGGTACAAACAAGCACAAAACACGATTAAGAAGTTAGATACGTCAATTGCACACCATCTGTCACTTTTTTGTTGTTGCTATTGATAATATTTCAATTGTTTTTCAAAGCATTCCCGATTTTGTCAATAATTTACGAGAATTTCAAAATTTGACGCTTAAAATGTCATAAAAATAACATGTTGGTTACTAATTCGGAAAGCTAATTTTTTTCTCTATCTATTTGTGCAAAAATCCAATATGGCGGCCATAAGAAAAACAAAAGTTGACTATCATAATTTGACATCTAGAAGGCCTGGAAAATTTCTGCCAACGTTGATCGACTCGGAGTGATCAAAAACATAAAACTACCAAGTTTGATTGAAATAGCTTGAATGGTTGGAAAGATAAAAAATAATTTCTGAAATCAAAATTTTCAGTTTTTTCGTGATAAATCGTAAACCAATCAAAATATTCAAAGTTTCTTTTCAGATTCTCAATCGCCACAAAAATGCGCAACTTTTTTCTAATTTAACCGACCTCGTATCTCTTAGCGTTTCCAAGATACCAATGGTGAGCATCGAAATTTTCACCACCCTGTATACCGTCCGTTTTTTATTTTAGGCCCCAGCCCGTAGCATCTTTATTATGGATTTCACACCCGAGATATTATATATTTTTGAAATCAGAGAAACAAGATCTTTCTATCGATGATATGTCAAATTATTTTTGACAGATGTCATTTTTTGACAAATGACAGAATAGTACTTGTGATACATCATTTTAAAGCCTATTAAATTCTGAGGAGAACTGTGTTTTTATTTTTTAAATAGGGTGTCTTTTACAGCTTCTAGGGGTCTTTCAATAGGAAAAAATGTCAATTTCAGAAATAGCCACTCAATAAGTAATTGGTATTTTTAAAATTAACTAATGGTGATTATCTGATTTTTAAATTGTCCAAATTATTGGGAAACTTTATAAACACCTTATCTTTCGGGTAGGCTCATAAAAACTCGAGGAGGGTCATTTCTGGCAAGCTCGGATGTCATCGCGTTGGGCCGGTGGTAGCTCCAATTCACTGATCGTCGAATCTTTCATTCAAGGAACAAGGAGGCGGTTATTCGAGCAACTTCTTTAGGACATTTTTTGTTCCATTGTGATTAATTAGTCATCATTATCATTAGTTTACATTAAAAATAGGTACCTGCTTTACCTATTTACTTATTATGTATTTTTGAAATTCAACATTTTTTTCCTATTGAAAGACCCCTAGAAGCTGTAAAAGACACCCTCTTACAAAAATAAAAACACAGTTCTCCTCGGAATTTTATGGGCTTTAAAATGATGTGTCACAAGTGATATTCTGTCATTTGTCAAAAAATGACATCTGTCAAAAATAATTTGACATATCATCAGTCGAAAGATCTTGTTTTTGTGATTTCAAAAATATATAATATATTGGGTGTGAAACCCATAATAAAGATGCTACGGGCTGGGGCCTAAAATAAAAAACGGACGGTATACAGGGTGTTTCAGTTTTAATCGAGCAAACTTTGGGATGAAATTCTCCTCATCCTCCTGATTCAGAAAAATATATCATACATGCCTTTCACTCGTTTCCTAAGAAAGATACAGGGTGTCAAAGTTAATTTTTTTCGGTTTTCAAAATCTTGAAACTTGAGAACCGTTCAACCATAGTAGCTGAAATTCAGCATAGGCTGGTTTGTCGGAACCGTTCACCTACCTGCCAAATTTTGAAAGAATCCAACCAGTGGCGTAGAAGCTATGGGAGGTCATTATTTTGGAAGCATCTGTAGAACCTTGATAAATAATGACCCCCCATAACTCCTACGCCACTGATTGGATTCTCTCAAAATTTGGCAGATAGGTAGACGGTTCGGATAAACCAGCCTATGCTTAATTTCAGCTACTATGGTTGAACGGTTCCCAAGTTCTAAAATTTTGAAAACCGAAAAAAATCAACTTTGACACCCTGTATATTTCTTAGGAAACGAGTGAAAGGCATGTATGTTATATTTTTCTGAATCAGGAGGATGGGAAGAATTTTATCCCAAAGTTTGCTCGATTAAAACTGAAACACCCTGTATAGAAAGGTAGTCAAGGAAGCAAAAAGAATGCACTATGATGCTTTGATCGTAAATTCTTCCGACAGGTCTAAGACTGTTTGGAAAATTATAGGGAATAAGGCTGGCAGAAGGAATAAAGCGGAAACTATTGAGCTGTCGATGTCGTCTGGTAATGGAATAATTAAAGAGCCGATACATGTGGCTAATGCTTTCAATAAGCATTCCAGTTCAATTGCAAATGAATACCCTGCGGCTGATATCCAAAATATTATTCTTAACCACATTGAGCAAACTGTTGATTCATTTTTTTTTTCCAGCCGGTGGATGAGAGTGATATCTTGAGTGTTGCACGGAACATGAAGGGCTCTGAGTCGGCGGGAAGGGACGGTCTCACTTCGAATCTCATCAAGAACTGTATCCCAGAGTTGCCGCTTGTTCATATTGTTAATTGTTCATTAACAACAGGCTACTTCCCTGATTGTCTGAAAATTTCTAAATTGGTACCTGTCTACAAAAAGGGTGATAGGACTCAACCAGATAACTACAGGCCGATAGCAATATCAAGTCCAATTTCGAAAATCATCGAAAAAGTTGTAGCCAATCAATTGACTTCCTATTTGTGCAGATTGTGTCTTCTTTCCTCCGATGCGCAGTTCGGATTTTGCAAGGGAAGGTCAGCGGTGGGTCAGCGGCGAATGCGCTGCTGCGGTTCGTGAGTGATGTGCATAGGATGATCGACAAGGGTGAACAATGTGTGGGCATTTTTTTAGATTTAAGCAAGGCCTTTGATCTTGTCGATCAAGAGATACTTCTGCGAAAGCTGTATAGGTATGGAGTACGTGGCGTAATAAGGGAGTGGTTTGAAACGTATCTGAAGAACAGACAGAATTATACAGTGGTGGAAGGGGTAGAATCTGGGATGTCAGTGTCAAACAGGGGGGTCCCTCAGGGCTCTGTGCTTGGACTATTGCTGTACATAATCTATGTCAATGATATCAATGCAAACAATGTAGTCATGTTTACTGATGACACTAATTTGTTAGTGTCATCTAATGATGTACAGGGAGTTGTAACAAGGGCTAATTCTATGGTGTCGGACTTTAATATGTGGTTTTTGAATAACGGCCTGAAACTAAACTGTGATAAATCTGTGATAGTAAAGTTTAAGTGTACTCAAGAAAGATATCCGAGTAGTGTATTAGTTAGAGGGGATGGTAACAGTTTGAAACATGTGAGTGAAACGCGATTTCTGGGAATCACCATAGATGAAGAATGCAAGTGGGATTTGCATATAAGTAGTCTCTGTGAAAGAGTAGCAACAACGTGATATGCATTAAAAAGATTGAGAGCTTTTGTTGATGTTCATGTGCTGAAGTTGTACTATTATGCCTATTTTCACTCTATTGTTTCTTACGGTACTCTGGTGTGGGGTGCATCCGCCGGAATATCAAGGATTCTCAGGATGCAGAAGAGGGCATTACGAGCAATTTTAACTCATTAATTTTAATGAGTCCGCGACAGAGCTGCAGGGGGATTTTTGAGAGCATGCAAATCATGACTATCCCTGGTATACTTGCGTATCAGGTAAAGGAGGAAAGGAGAAATGATTCTTACATTTTGCTTGGATGCCATCCACTTACCCACATCTGCAATTATATTGTTTATATGACTTGTCCCTATACATCTATTGTGATGTCCAAAACGGGATCAATAAATAATAGTGTTATTATTATTATGACTTTATTCACATTAGCTATCACTTTTGGCATATTTTTGTGTTATTAGGTCTCCCTGACCGACCCTGCTTATCAGGGCTAAGAGTAATATTATTGTGTCATTAAGAGTCCATCGCGGCCATTGCTGCTCCTCCCCCTGAGCTCTACGCAAACCTTCAAAACAGGGTCACAAATTGCAGGAACCTGTAATTTACAATGTCTCCCATAATAGAGAAACTACTCCACAACAGATGGAAGTCAAAGCTAGCAGCTAGCCTTAGCGTCTGGTCCTCGCAAACCTTGCGCGTTGGATTTCGTCAGAAGTGTGTGGTGCATGCAGCTCTATGTCTCAGAACTCACAGCTAGGCACGCCACGGTTGCGACAACCTCTCGGGGAAAACGCGTCATTTGGATTTTGATGTTTCCAGGGGAAAGCATCGAACCTAAATCGATAGTGATCCAACCCGATTTAGGGACAGAAGGAGGAAAAGGACTTTGCAGTGCAATGGCGTAAAGGGCAAGAGGGGGTTTCCAAAAACCCCATTGCTGCCCCAGCCCTGCTTTCAATTATGACTGATGTTGGAAAAATTTGATAGGTACCTATACCTACATAATCCTATCTACCCAAGTACCTGCCTTCATAGTTAACTAGCTACTTATACAGTCGAACGTACTTGTTCCAGGGTGGGTTTTGGATTGGGAATTTTAGAAGGCGGAGGAAGAAGGAATTGCTCCATGCGCTGCAAGTTGTTTTGAGGATTTATGGAACGAAAACAAGATAGTTTTCAATTTTTTTGCGGGTGTTTTGGAGGGAGAAGCATGAAAAAATCGTCAATGAATTTCGCTTCAGCGGGTCAAACTGACACCTGGAAACGTATTCTTGCCATCTAGAAATAAAAACTGAGAAATTCATATTTTGAAAAGTAAAATCAAAGTCAGATTGAATAAAAATATCTTGTAGAGGTTTATGCCGGCCAAAGCGCTTTTTCGGTCGGAAAAGATTCAATTTTTTTGATGGAAAACACTTTCCATGAAGAGAGCCACGACAGACGATTTGAATACGTTCTGTTGCGTGTTGAGAAATCAAAATCGATTAGGGTTCATTGAAAAACACAACCATAGGGGCCGCAAGCGGTGATAATATTTCCGTGTGCTTATCTCTCATCGGCCTCTTATGTCGACGTATTTATGGGTGTTTCGGTGCACCAGACAATCTGGGAACGTATCCATCCAAGTTCAAAAAACTTCAAATGAGAGAAAGGACAAAGGAGGAATCGCTCCATGCGCTGCAAGTTCTTTTGAAGATTAATGGAACAAGAAAAATATATTTTTAATTTTTTTCGCAAGTGTTTCGGAAGGGGGCGGGGGCATGAGAAAATCGTCGTTGAATTTGGCTTCAGCGGTTCAAACTGACACCTGGAAACGTATTCTAATCATCTAGAAATAAAAACTGAAAAATTCATGTTTTGAAAAGTGAAATCAAAGTCAGATTGAATAAAAATGTCTTGTAAAGGTTTACGCCGGCCAAAGCGCTTTTTTGGTCGAAAAAGATTCAATTTTCTCAATGGAAAACACTCCCCATGCAGAAAGTCACGACAGACGATTTGAATACGTTCTGTTGCGTGTTTGGAAATCAAAATCGATTAGGGTTCATTGACAAACACAACCATTAGGGGCCGCAAGCGGTGATAATATTTCCGTGTGTTCATCTCTCACGGCCTCTTATGTCGACGTATTTATGGGTGTTTCGGTGCACCGGACAATCTTGGAACGTATCCATCCAGGTTCAGAAAACTTTGAATGGGAGGAAGGACAAAGGAGGAATTGTTCCATGCGCTGCAAGTTGTTTTGAAGATTTATGGAACAAAAAAAAAATAGTTTTCAATTTTTTTGCGGGTGTTTTGGAGGGAGGGGCATGAAAAAATCGTCGCTGAATTTGAACATAACTAGCTGCTTTCTCCAAAAAAGAATTTCAAAAACCAGAAAATCCCTGTTTGAAAGACGCTGCAACTTACTGTTCTAGCTATGGGCTTGAAGACGTACTTGCTTTATTTGGTTCAGGTAGTATGTGGTTCAGGTACTTGCTAAGAACGAACTCCTCAACCGGTGATGGATGAATTTTGGTGAATAATCACTCAAAAGATTTATGGATCATGATGTCGGAAATATTCAACGTGTTTCAGGTGTCAATTCCACCGATTATGCCTGAGCTATGGGTTATTACCAAATATTGCCATAAAAAGGTACCTAAATTATGCTAGCCACTCCAGGCAACGCCGCAAGGTGCATCTCTCCCGCCAATTTTTTACGCCCACATTCTTGTGAGTGACCAACTTTTCGCCCTCCACCTCTATCACCGGCCAACCGCGATTGTATTCGGGTATCTACAACCGGTGGTGGAGTGGGTGCAGAGTTGAGAGAAACACAAAAAATGTTCACGTAATATCGCGTATTGCCGCCAGGGAATAAATGCGATTACAATAGTCCTAAGTGTAGAAAAAAGAAACACGTCATTAACTCGTAATAATTTGGCGTAATGCGTCTGATTTCCCTTATAAAAAGATGTCACCCAATACGTGTTAGGTACTCACCCCTACTATTCTGATTGGCAATAAACATTAAAGAGAAATGGTGAAGACCCTGGGAAAAATTACCCTTAGAATAAGATATCATAGTGATTACTGCAGCAGCCAAAACGTAGGTTATTGGTAATTAGAGGTAGGTACCTACCTATCTTTAGGTACCTTGACAGAGTAGGCAGGCAAAAATTAAGCATTAGGTATTTTACGAATGAGAGTCTTGAAAAATTCGTGTGCAGAATTTTCGCCTCTGATTTAATAGTCAAAAGGCCAATATCCGCAATGGATAAACATGATGAAATGATCGGGAATCAAGAAAAAAAGGGGATTATTATAGATTTAGCAGCTTCAGCGCGTCAGACTGACACCTGGAAACGATTTTGATCATCCAAAATTTCAAAATTTAATTTTTTTTAATAGTAAAATTAGAGTCAGATCGGAAAAAAATGTCTTTCACCTTGTACCTGAAAATTTACGCCGGCCAAAGCGCTTTATCGGTCAGAAAAGATTCTATTTTTTTGATGAAAAACACTTTCCATGCAGGAAAGCACAACAGACGACTCAAATACGTTCTTTTGCGTGTTTGAAAATCAAAATCGATTAGAGTTCATTGAAAAACACAATTACTAGTGGCCGCAAGCGGTGATAATATTTTCGTGTGTTTATCTCTCATGGCCTCTTATGTCGACAAATTATGGTTGTTTTGGTGTACCGGACAATGTTGGAACGTATCCATTCAAGTTCAAACAAGCGAATATGCCTCATGGGCATGAGGCTAGGCTAAGTAGCGCACTTCCCTTTAGGAGGGTTAGTGAACGCAAGATGTTAATTAGGGTTCCACCGTTATTTGGGCAGAAATTTCAATATGTCGGCCAAAATAGCGTCAGAATCATGAAATTTGGCTCTAAAATCAAAATGAATCGTACTATAGACAAGATTAAGTCCCAAGCTTCATGAAAATCGTTTCACTAATAAGATATTTCCGAGGATATTTTAATATGGCGGCCAAGATAGTGGCAGAATGTTGAAATTTGGCTGAAGAATAAGAATGATCATACGAAAAAGAGGTCAGAGGTAAGTCCCAAGCTCCATGAAAATCGTTGAATGATGAGAAATTTCAATATGGCGGCCAAGATGGCGGCAGAGCATCATTTGTCCAAAATCGGATGTATTTTGATGAAGTTCACATGGCCTGTGAATCTCACGCAAATCGGACCACTTCCAGAGAAATTCAAAATGGCGGATCGAAGATTGCGGCCAAGTGACAAAAATCATTGGTCAACTTTATATGGTGGTCACGTACGTATTCGATTGGCGTTTGCACCACATCGATATCTCTTTTCGTTGAGGCATTATTCTCCTAGTTCTATCACTTGGAAACATGTTCAATAGTGAAAATACAAGATGGCGGCAGGGCATCAATTGTCAAAAGTTGGATAGATCTTGATGTGGTTTAGATTGCCTACGAATTTCATCTCAATCGGATCACTTTAAAAGAAAATTCAAAATGGCGGATCGAAGATGGCGGCAGAATAACAAAAAACCAAAAGTCAACTTGACATCCTGGACATATGTATTATTGATCAGCGTTTACACCACATCGATATCTTTCTTCCCTGAGGAGTTATCCCGGGTAAAGACGGACGGACAGACGGACGGACGGACAAAGTGAAGCTAAAAGCGCCTTTTTCCCATTTTTTGGGAAAGTGCGCTAGAAATTTCCAATGGGAGAAAGGACAAAGGGAGAATTGCTCCGTGCGCTGCAAGTTCTTATGAAGATTTATGAAACGAAAAAAAATGGATTGCAAATTTTTTGAAGGTGTTTTGGAAGGGGTGGGGGAGACGAAGAAATCGTCGTTGAATTTGGCTTCAGCGGGTCAAACTGACACCTGGAAACGTATTCTAATCATCTAGAAATAAAAACTGGAAAATTCATATTTTGAAAAATTAAATTAGAGCCAGATGGAAGAAAAATGTCTTGTGAAGGTTTACGCCGGCCAAAGCACTTTTTCGGTCGAAGAAGATTCAATTTTTTGATGAAAAACACTTTTCATGCGGAAAACCACAACGGATGACTTGAATACGTTGTTTTGCGTGTTTGAAAATCAAAATCGATTAGAGTTCATTGAAAAACACAATTATTAGTGGCCGCAATGGGTGATAATATTTTCGTGTGTTTATCTCTCATGGCCTTTTATGTAGACGTATTTATGGGTGTTCCGGTGTACCGGACAATGTTGGAACGTATTCATCCAAGTTCAAAAAAGTTCAAACTAGAGGAAGGACAAAACGGGAATTGCTCCATGCGCTGCAAGTTCTTCTGAAAATTTACGGAACGGTAAAAAATGGTTTTTCAAATTTTTTTTAAGGTGTTTTGGAATAAGGTTGGGGACATGGAAAAATCGCCGTTGAATTCGGCTTCAGCGGGTCAATCTGTCACCTGGAAACGTATTCTAATCATCTGGAAATGAAAACTGGGAAATTCATATTTTGAAAAATAAAATTAGAGTCAGATGAAAGAAAAATGTCTTGTGAAGGCTAACGCTGGCCAAAGCGCTTTTTCGGTTGGGAAAAATTCACTTTTTTTGATGAAAAACACTTTCCATGCGGAAAACCACAACCGACCACTTTAATACGTTTTTTTTTGTGTTTGAAAATCAAAATCGATCAGGATTCATTGAAAAACACAATCATTGGGGGCCGCAAGCGGTGATTTTCGTGTGTTTATCTCTCATGGCCTTTTATGTCGACGTATTTATGGGTGGTTCGGTGTACCGGACAATATTGGAACGTATCCATCCCAGTTCAAAAAATTTCAAATGGGAGGAAGGACAAAATGGGAATTGCTCCATACGCTGCAAGTTCTTTTGAAGATTCATGGAACGAAAAAAAATGGTTTTCAAATTTTGTTGAAGGTGTTCTGGAATAAGGTGGGGGACATGGAAAAATCGCAGTTGAATTTGGCTTCAGTGGGTCAATCTGACACCTGGAAACGTGTTCTAATCATCTAGAAATGAAAACTGGGAAATTCATATTTTGAAAAAGAAAATTAGAGTCAGAAGTAAGAAAAATGTCTTGTAAAGGCTTACGCCGGCCAAAACGCTTTTTCGGTTGAGAAAAATTCAATTTTTTTAATGATAAACACTTTCCATGCGGAAAACCACAACGGACGACTTTAATACGTTCTTTTTTGTGTTTGAAAATCAAAATCGATCAGGATTAATTGAAAAACACAATCATTAGGGGCCGCAATGGGTGATAATATTTTCGTGTGTTTATCTCTCATGGCCTTTTATGTCGACGTATTTATGGGTGGTTCGGTGTACCGGACAATATTGGAACGTATCCATCCAAGTTCAAAAAAGTTCAAATGGGAGGAAGGACAAAATGGAAATTTGCTCCATGCGCTGCAAGTTCTTTTGAAAATTTATGGAACGAAAAAAAATGGTTTTCAAATTTTTTTGAAGGTGTTCTGGAATAAGGTGGGGGGCATGAAAAAATGGCAGTTGAATTTGGCTTCAGCGGGTCAATCTGACACCTGGAAACGTATTCTTATCATCTGGAAATGAAAACTGGAAAATTCATATTTTGAAAAATAAAATTAGAGTCAGATGAAAGAAAAATGTCTTGTAAAGGCTTACGCCGGCCAAAGCGCTTTTTAGGTTGAGAAAAATTCAATTTTTTTGATAAAAACACTTTCCATGCGGAGAACCACAATGGACGACTTTGATACGTTCTTTTTTGTGTTTGAAAATCAAAATCGATCAGGATTAGTTGAAAAACACAATCATTAGGGGGCCGCAAGCGGTGATAATATTTTCGTGTGTTTATCTCTCATGGCCTTTTATGTCGACGTATTTATGGGTGGTTCGGTGTACCGGACAATATTGGAACGTATCCATCCCAGTTCAAAAAATTTCAAATGGGAGGAAGGACAAAATGGGAATTGCTCCATACGCTGCAAGTTCTTTTGAAGATTCATGGAACGAAAAAAAATGGTTTTCAAATTTTGTTGGAGGTGTTCTGGAATAAGGTGGGGGACATGGAAAAATCGCAGTTGAATTTGGCTTCAGTGGGTCAATCCGACACCTGGAAACGTGTTCTATTCATCTAGAAATTAAAACTGGGAAATTCACATTTTGAAAAAGAAAATTAGAGTCAGAAGTAAGAAAAATGTCTTGTAAAGGCTTACGCCGGCCAAAACGCTTTTTCGGTTGAGAAAAATCCAATTTTTTTGATGATAAACACTTTCCATGCGGAAAACCACAACGGACGACTTTAATACGTTCTTTTTTGTGTTTGAAAATCAAAATCGATCAGGATTAATTGAAAAACACAATCATTAGGGGCCGCAATGGGTGATAATATTTTCGTGTGTTAATCTCTCATGGCCTTTTATGTCGACGTATTTATGGGTGGTTTGGTGTACCGGACAATATTGGAACGTATCCATCCAAGTTCAAAAAAGTTCAAATGGGAGGAAGGACAAAATGGGAATTGCTCCATGCGCTGCAAGTTCTTTTGAAAATTTATGGAACGAAAAAAAATGGTTTTCAAATTTTTTTGAAGGTGTTCTGGAATAAGGTGGAGGACATGAAAAAATGGCAGTTGAATTTGGCTTCAGCGGGTCAATCTGACACCTGGTAACGTATTCTTATCATCTGAAAATGAAAACTGGAAAATTCATATTTTGAAAAATAAAATTAGAGTCAGATGAAAAAAAAAAGTCTTGTAAAGGCTTACGCCGGCCAAAGCGCTTTTTAGGTTGAGAAGAATCCAATTTTTTTGATGAAAAACACTTTCCATGTGGAGAACCACAACGGACGACTTTAATACGTTCTTTTTTGTGTTTGAAAATCAAAATCGATCAGGATTAGTTGAAAAACACAATCATTAGGGGCCGCAATGGGTGATAATATTTTCGTGTGTTTATCTCTCATGGCCTTTTATGTCGACGTATTTATGGGTGGTTCGGTGTACCGGACAATATTGGAACGTATCCATCCAAGTTCAAAAAAGTTCAAATGGGAGGGAGGACAAAATGGGAATTGCTCCATACGCTGCAAGTTGTTTTGAAAATTCATGGAAGGAAAAAAAATGGTTTTCAAATTTTTTTGAAGGTGTTCTGGAATAAGGTGGGGGACATGAAAAAATGGCAGTTGAATTTGGCTTCAGCGGGTCAATCGGACACCTGGAAACGTATTCTTATCATCTGGAAATGAAAACTGGGAAATTCATATTTTGAAAAATAAAATTAGAGTCAGAAGTAAGAAAAATGTCTTGTAAAGGCTTACGCCGGCCAAAACGCTTTTTCGGTTGAGAAAAATTCAATTTTCTTGATGATAAACACTTTCCATGCGGAAAACCACAACGGACGACTTTGATACGTTCTTTTTTGAATTTGAAAATAAAAATCGATCAGGATTGATTGAAAAACACAATCATTAGGGGCCGCAAGCGGTGATAATATTTTCGTGTGTTTATCTCTCATGGCCTTCTATGTCGACGTATTTATGGGTGGTTCGGTGTACCGGACAATATTGGAACGTATCCATCCAAGTTCAAAAAAGTTCAAATGGGAGGAAGGACAAAATGGAAATTTGCTCCATGCGCTGCAAGTTGTTTTGAAAATTTATGGAACGAAAAAAAATGGTTTTCAATTTTTTTGAAGGTGTTCTGGAATAAGGTGGGGGACATGGAAAAATGGCAGTTGAATTTGGCTTCAGCGGGTCAATCTGACACCTGGAAACGTATTCTTTTCATCTGGAAATGAAAACTGGAAAATTCATATTTTGAAAAATAAAATTAGAGTCAGAAGTAAGAAAAATGTCTTGTCAAGGCTTACGCCGGCCAAAGCGCTTTTTAGGTTGAGAAAGATTCAATTTTTTTGATAAAAAACACTTTCCTTGTGGAGAACCACAACGGACGACTTTAATACGTTCTTTTTTGTGTTTGAAAATCAAAATCGATCAGGATTAATTGAAAAACACAATGATTAGGGGCCGCAATGGGTGATAATATTTTCGTGTGTTTATCTCTCATGGCCTTTTATGTCGACGTATTTATGAGTGGTTCGGTGTACCGGACAATATTGGAACGTATCCATCCAAGTTCAAAAAAGTTCAAATGGGAGGAAGGACAAAATGGGAATTGCTCCATACGCTGCAAGTTCTTTTGAAGATTCATGGAACGAAAAAAAATGGTTTTCAAATTTTGTTGAAGGTGTTCTGGAATAAGGTGGGGGACATGAAAAAATTGCAGTTGAATTTGGCTTCAGCGGGTCAATCTGACACCTGGAAACGTGTTCTAATCATCTAAGATGAAAACTGGGAAATTCATATTTTGAAAAAGAAAATTAGAGTCAGAAGTAAGAAAAATGTCTTGTAAAGGCTTACGCCGGCCAAAACGCTTTTTAGGTTGAGAAAGATTCAATTTTTTTGATAAAAAACACTTTCCTTGTGGAGAACCACAACGGACGACTTTAATACGTTCTTTTTTGTGTTTGAAAATCAAAATCGATCAGGATTAATTGAAAAACACAATGATTAGGAGCCGCAATGGGTGATAATATTTTCGTGTGTTTATCTCTCATGGCCTTTTATGTCGACGTATTTATGGGTGGTTCGGTGTACCGGACAATATTGGAACGTATCCATCCAAGTTCAAAAAAGTTCAAATGGGAGGCAGGACAAAATGGGAATTGCTCCATACGCTGCAAGTTCTTTTGAAGATTTATGGAACGAAAAAAAATGGTTTTCAAATTTTGTTGAAGGTGTTCTGGAATAAGGTGGGGGACATGAAAAAATGGCAGTTGAATTTGGCTTCAGCGGGTCAATCTGACACCTGGAAACGTATTCTTATCATCTGGAAATGAAAACTGGAAAATTCATATTTTGAAAAATAAAATTAGAGTCAGATGAAAGAAAAATGTCTTGTAGAGGCTTACGCCGGCCAAAGCGCTTTTTCGGTTAAGAAAAATTCAATTTTTTTGATGAAAAACACGTTCCATGCGGAGAACCACAACGGACGACTTCGATCTTTGATACGTTCTTTTTTGTGTTTGAAAATCAAAATCGATCAGGATTAATTGAAAAACACAATCATTAGGGGCCGCAAGCGGTGATAATATTTTCGTGTGTTTATCTCTCATGGCCTTCTATGTCGACGTATTTATGGGTGGTTCGGTGTACCGGACAATATTGGAACGTATCCATCCAAGTTCAAAAAAGTTCAAATGGGAGGAAGGACAAAATGGAAATTGCTCCATGCGTTGCAAGTTGTTTTGAAAATTTATGGAACGAAAAAAAATGGTTTTCAAATTTTTTTGAAGGTGTTCTGGAATAAGGTGGGGGACATGAAAAAATGGCAGTTGAATTTGGCTTCAGCGGGTCAATCTGACACCTGGAAACGTATTCTTATCATCTGGAAATGAAAACTGGAAAATTCATATTTTGAAAAATAAAATTAGAGTCAGAAGTAAGAAAAATGTCTTGTAAAGGCTTACGCCGGCCAAAGCGCTTTTTAGGTTGAGAAAGATTCAATTTTTTTGATAAAAAACACTTTCCTTGTGGAGAACCACAACGGACGACTTTAATACGTTCTTTTTTGTGTTTGAAAATCAAAATCGATCAGGATTAATTGAAAAACACAATGATTAGGGGCCGCAATGGGTGATAATATTTTCGTGTGTTTATCTCTCATGGCCTTTTATGTCGACGTATTTATGGGTGGTTCGGTGTACCGGACAATATTGGAACGTATCCATCCAAGTTCAAAAAAGTTCAAATGGGAGGCAGGACAAAATGGGAATTGCTCCATACGCTGCAAGTTCTTTTGAAGATTTATGGAACGAAAAAAAATGGTTTTCAAATTTTGTTGAAGGTGTTCTGGAATAAGGTGGGGGACATGAAAAAATGGCAGTTGAATTTGGCTTCAGCGGGTCAATCTGACACCTGGAAACGTATTCTTATCATCTGGAAATGAAAACTGGAAAATTCATATTTTGAAAAATAAAATTAGAGTCAGAAGTAAGAAAAATGTCTTGTAAAGGCTTACGCCGGCCAAAACGCTTTTTCAGTTGAGAAAAATTCAATTTTCTTGATGATAAACACTTTCCATGCGGAAAACCACAACGGACGACTTTAATACGTTCTTTTTTGTGTTTGAAAATCAAAATCGATCAGGATTAATTGAAAAACACAATCATTAGGGGCCGAAATGGGTGATAATATTTTCGTGTGTTTATCTCTCATGGCCTTTTATGTCGACGTATTTATGGGTGGTTCGGTGTACCGGACAATATTGGAACGTATCCATCCAAGTTCAAAAAAGTTCAAATGGGAGGAAGGACAAAATGGGAATTGCTCCATGCGTTGCAAGTTGTTTTGAAAATTTATGGAACGAAAAAAAATGGTTTTCAAATTTTTTTGAAGGTGTTCTGGAATAAGGTGGGGGACATGAAAAAATGGCAGTTGAATTTGGCTTCAGCGGGTCAATCTGACACCTGGAAACGTATTCTTATCATCTGGAAATGAAAACTGGAAAATTCATATTTTGAAAAATAAAATTAGAGTCAGATGAAAAAAAAAAGTCTTGTAAAGGCTTACGCCGGCCAAAGCGCTTTTTAGGTTGAGAAGAATTCAATTTTTTTGATGAAAAACACTTTCCATGTGGAGAACCACAACGGACGACTTTGATACATTCTTTCTTGTGTTTGAAAATCAAAATCGATCAGGATTAGTTGAAAAACACAATCATTAGGGGCCGCAATGGGTGATAATATTTTCGTGTGTTTATCTCTCATGGCCTTTTATGTCGACGTATTTATGTGTGGTTCGGTGTACCGGACAATATTGGAACGTATCCATCCAAGTTCAAAAAAGTTCAAATGGGAGGAAGGACAAAATGGGAATTGCTCCATACGCTGCAAGTTCTTTTGAAGATTCATGGAACGAAAAAAAATGGTTTTCAAATTTTGTTGAAGGTGTTCTGGAATAAGGTGGGGGACATGAAAAAATCGCAGTTGAATTTGGCTTCAGTGGGTCAATCTGACACCTGGAAACGTGTTCTAATCATCTGGAAATGAAAACTGGAAAATTCATATTTTGAAAAATAAAATTAGAGTCAGAAGTAAGAAAAATGTCTTGTAAAGGCTTACGCCGGCCAAAACGCTTTTTCAGTTGAGAAAAATTCAATTTTCTTGATGATAAACACTTTCCATGCGGAAAACCACAACGGACGACTTTAATACGTTCTTTTTTGTGTTTGAAAATCAAAATCGATCAGGATTAATTGAAAAACACAATCATTAGGGGCCGAAATGGGTGATAATATTTTCGTGTGTTTATCTCTCATGGCCTTTTATGTCGACGTATTTATGGGTGGTTCGGTGTACCGGACAATATTGGAACGTATCCATCCAAGTTCAAAAAAGTTCAAATGGGAGGAAGGACAAAATGGAAATTGCTCCATGCGTTGCAAGTTGTTTTGAAAATTTATGGAACGAAAAAAAATGGTTTTCAAATTTTTTTGAAGGTGTTCTGGAATAAGGTGGGGGACATGAAAAAATGGCAGTTGAATTTGGCTTCAGCGGGTCAATCTGACACCTGGAAACGTATTCTTATCATCTGGAAATGAAAACTGGAAAATTCATATTTTGAAAAATAAAATTAGAGTCAGATGAAAAAAAAAAGTCTTGTAAAGGCTTACGCCGGCCAAAGCGCTTTTTAGGTTGAGAAGAATTCAATTTTTTTGATGAAAAACACTTTCCATGTGGAGAACCACAACGGACGACTTTGATACATTCTTTCTTGTGTTTGAAAATCAAAATCGATCAGGATTAGTTGAAAAACACAATCATTAGGGGCCGCAATGGGTGATAATATTTTCGTGTGTTTATCTCTCATGGCCTTTTATGTCGACGTATTTATGGGTGGTTCGGTGTACCGGACAATATTGGAACGTATCCATCCAAGTTCAAAAAAGTTCAAATGGGAGGAAGGACAAAATGGGAATTGCTCCATACGCTGCAAGTTCTTTTGAAGATTCATGGAACGAAAAAAAATGGTTTTCAAATTTTGTTGAAGGTGTTCTGGAATAAGGTGGGGGACATGAAAAAATCGCAGTTGAATTTGGCTTCAGTGGGTCAATCTGACACCTGGAAACGTGTTCTAATCATCTAGAAATGAAAACTGGGAAATTCATATTTTGAAAAATAAAATTAGAGTCAGAAGTAAGAAAAATGTCTTGTAAAGGCTTACGCCGGCCAAAACGCTTTTTCAGTTGAGAAAAATTCAATTTTCTTGATGATAAACACTTTCCATGCGGAAAACCACAACGGACGACTTTAATACGTTCTTTTTTGTGTTTGAAAATCAAAATCGATCAGGATTAATTGAAAAACACAATCATTAGGGGCCGAAATGGGTGATAATATTTTCGTGTGTTTATCTCTCATGGCCTTTTATGTCGACGTATTTATGGGTGGTTCGGTGTACCGGACAATATTGGAACGTATCCATCCAAGTTCAAAAAAGTTCAAATGGGAGGAAGGACAAAATGGGAATTGCTCCATACGCTGCAAGTTCTTTTGAAGATTTATGGAACGAAAAAAAATGGTTTTCAAATTTTGTTGAAGGTGTTCTGGAATAAGGTGGGGGACATGAAAAAGTCGCAGTTGAATTTGGCTTCAGCGGGTCAATCTGACACCTGGAAACGTATTCTAATCATCTGGAAATGAGAACTGGAAAATTCATATTTTGAAAAATAAAATTAGAGTCAGATGAAAGAAAAATGTCTTGTAAAGGCTTACGCCGGCCAAAGCGCTTTTTCGGTTAAGAAAAATTCAATTTTTTTGATGAAAAACACGTTCCATGCGGAGAACCACAACGGACGACTTCGATCTTTGATACGTTCTTTTTTGTGTTTGAAAATCAAAATCGATCAGGATTAATTGAAAAACACAATCATTAGGGGCCGAAATCGGTGATAATATTTTCGTGTGTTTATCTCTCATGGCCTTTTATGTCGACGTATTTATGGGTGGTTCGGTGTACCGGACAATATTGGAACGTATCCATCCAAGTTCAAAAAAGTTCAAATGGGAGGAAGGACAAAATGGGAATTGCTCCATACGCTGCAAGTTCTTTTGAAGATTCATGGAACGAAAAAAAATGGTTTTCAAATTTTGTTGAAGGTGTTCTGGAATAAGGTGGGGGACATGAAAAAATCGCAGTTGAATTTGGCTTCAGCGGGTCAATCTGACACCTGGAAACGTGTTCTAATCATCTAGAAATGAAAACTGGGAAATTCATATTTTGAAAAAGAAAATTAGAGTCAGAAGTAAGAAAAATGTCTTGTAAAGGCTTACGCCGGCCAAAACGCTTTTTCGGTTGAGAAAAATTAAATTTTTTTGATGATAAACACTTTCCATGCGGAAAACCACAACGGACGACTTTAATACGTTCTTTTTTGTGTTTGAAAATCAAAATCGATCAGGATTAATTGAAAAACACAATCATTAGGGGCCGAAATGGGTGATAATATTTTCGTGTGTTTATCTCTCATGGCCTTTTATGTCGACGTATTTATGGGTGGTTCGGTGTACCGGACAATATTGGAACGTATCCATCCAAGTTCAAAAAAGTTCAAATGGGAGGAAGGACAAAATGGAAATTGCTCCATGCGTTGCAAGTTGTTTTGAAAATTTATGGAACGAAAAAAAATGGTTTTCAAATTTTTTTGAAGGTGTTCTGGAATAAGGTGGGGGACATGAAAAAATGGCAGTTGAATTTGGCTTCAGCGGGTCAATCTGACACCTGGAAACGTATTCTTATCATCTGGAAATGAAAACTGGAAAATTCATATTTTGAAAAATAAAATTAGAGTCAGAAGTAAGAAAAATGTCTTGTAAAGGCTTACGCCGGCCAAAGCGCTTTTTAGGTTGAGAAAGATTCAATTTTTTTGATAAAAAACACTTTCCTTGTGGAGAACCACAACGGACGACTTTAATACGTTCTTTTTTGTGTTTGAAAATCAAAATCGATCAGGATTAATTGAAAAACACAATGATTAGGGGCCGCAATGGGTGATAATATTTTCGTGTGTTTATCTCTCATGGCCTTTTATGTCGACGTATTTATGGGTGGTTCGGTGTACCGGACAATATTGGAACGTATCCATCCAAGTTCAAAAAAGTTCAAATGGGAGGCAGGACAAAATGGGAATTGCTCCATACGCTGCAAGTTCTTTTGAAGATTTATGGAACGAAAAAAAATGGTTTTCAAATTTTGTTGAAGGTGTTCTGGAATAAGGTGGGGGACATGAAAAAATGGCAGTTGAATTTGGCTTCAGCGGGTCAATCTGACACCTGGAAACGTATTCTTATCATCTGGAAATGAAAACTGGAAAATTCATATTTTGAAAAATAAAATTAGAGTCAGAAGTAAGAAAAATGTCTTGTAAAGGCTTACGCCGGCCAAAACGCTTTTTCAGTTGAGAAAAATTCAATTTTCTTGATGATAAACACTTTCCATGCGGAAAACCACAACGGACGACTTTAATACGTTCTTTTTTGTGTTTGAAAATCAAAATCGATCAGGATTAATTGAAAAACACAATCATTAGGGGCCGAAATGGGTGATAATATTTTCGTGTGTTTATCTCTCATGGCCTTTTATGTCGACGTATTTATGGGTGGTTCGGTGTACCGGACAATATTGGAACGTATCCATCCAAGTTCAAAAAAGTTCAAATGGGAGGAAGGACAAAATGGAAATTGCTCCATGCGTTGCAAGTTGTTTTGAAAATTTATGGAACGAAAAAAAATGGTTTTCAAATTTTTTTGAAGGTGTTCTGGAATAAGGTGGGGGACATGAAAAAATGGCAGTTGAATTTGGCTTCAGCGGGTCAATCTGACACCTGGAAACGTATTCTTATCATCTGGAAATGAAAACTGGAAAATTCATATTTTGAAAAATAAAATTAGAGTCAGATGAAAAAAAAAAGTCTTGTAAAGGCTTACGCCGGCCAAAGCGCTTTTTAGGTTGAGAAGAATTCAATTTTTTTGATGAAAAACACTTTCCATGTGGAGAACCACAACGGACGACTTTGATACATTCTTTCTTGTGTTTGAAAATCAAAATCGATCAGGATTAGTTGAAAAACACAATCATTAGGGGCCGCAATGGGTGATAATATTTTCGTGTGTTTATCTCTCATGGCCTTTTATGTCGACGTATTTATGTGTGGTTCGGTGTACCGGACAATATTGGAACGTATCCATCCAAGTTCAAAAAAGTTCAAATGGGAGGAAGGACAAAATGGGAATTGCTCCATACGCTGCAAGTTCTTTTGAAGATTCATGGAACGAAAAAAAATGGTTTTCAAATTTTGTTGAAGGTGTTCTGGAATAAGGTGGGGGACATGAAAAAATCGCAGTTGAATTTGGCTTCAGTGGGTCAATCTGACACCTGGAAACGTGTTCTAATCATCTGGAAATGAAAACTGGAAAATTCATATTTTGAAAAATAAAATTAGAGTCAGAAGTAAGAAAAATGTCTTGTAAAGGCTTACGCCGGCCAAAACGCTTTTTCAGTTGAGAAAAATTCAATTTTCTTGATGATAAACACTTTCCATGCGGAAAACCACAACGGACGACTTTAATACGTTCTTTTTTGTGTTTGAAAATCAAAATCGATCAGGATTAATTGAAAAACACAATCATTAGGGGCCGAAATGGGTGATAATATTTTCGTGTGTTTATCTCTCATGGCCTTTTATGTCGACGTATTTATGGGTGGTTCGGTGTACCGGACAATATTGGAACGTATCCATCCAAGTTCAAAAAAGTTCAAATGGGAGGAAGGACAAAATGGAAATTGCTCCATGCGTTGCAAGTTGTTTTGAAAATTTATGGAACGAAAAAAAATGGTTTTCAAATTTTTTTGAAGGTGTTCTGGAATAAGGTGGGGGACATGAAAAAATGGCAGTTGAATTTGGCTTCAGCGGGTCAATCTGACACCTGGAAACGTATTCTTATCATCTGGAAATGAAAACTGGAAAATTCATATTTTGAAAAATAAAATTAGAGTCAGATGAAAAAAAAAAGTCTTGTAAAGGCTTACGCCGGCCAAAGCGCTTTTTAGGTTGAGAAGAATTCAATTTTTTTGATGAAAAACACTTTCCATGTGGAGAACCACAACGGACGACTTTGATACATTCTTTCTTGTGTTTGAAAATCAAAATCGATCAGGATTAGTTGAAAAACACAATCATTAGGGGCCGCAATGGGTGATAATATTTTCGTGTGTTTATCTCTCATGGCCTTTTATGTCGACGTATTTATGGGTGGTTCGGTGTACCGGACAATATTGGAACGTATCCATCCAAGTTCAAAAAAGTTCAAATGGGAGGAAGGACAAAATGGGAATTGCTCCATACGCTGCAAGTTCTTTTGAAGATTCATGGAACGAAAAAAAATGGTTTTCAAATTTTGTTGAAGGTGTTCTGGAATAAGGTGGGGGACATGAAAAAATCGCAGTTGAATTTGGCTTCAGTGGGTCAATCTGACACCTGGAAACGTGTTCTAATCATCTAGAAATGAAAACTGGGAAATTCATATTTTGAAAAATAAAATTAGAGTCAGAAGTAAGAAAAATGTCTTGTAAAGGCTTACGCCGGCCAAAACGCTTTTTCAGTTGAGAAAAATTCAATTTTCTTGATGATAAACACTTTCCATGCGGAAAACCACAACGGACGACTTTAATACGTTCTTTTTTGTGTTTGAAAATCAAAATCGATCAGGATTAATTGAAAAACACAATCATTAGGGGCCGAAATGGGTGATAATATTTTCGTGTGTTTATCTCTCATGGCCTTTTATGTCGACGTATTTATGGGTGGTTCGGTGTACCGGACAATATTGGAACGTATCCATCCAAGTTCAAAAAAGTTCAAATGGGAGGAAGGACAAAATGGGAATTGCTCCATACGCTGCAAGTTCTTTTGAAGATTTATGGAACGAAAAAAAATGGTTTTCAAATTTTGTTGAAGGTGTTCTGGAATAAGGTGGGGGACATGAAAAAGTCGCAGTTGAATTTGGCTTCAGCGGGTCAATCTGACACCTGGAAACGTATTCTAATCATCTGGAAATGAGAACTGGAAAATTCATATTTTGAAAAATAAAATTAGAGTCAGATGAAAGAAAAATGTCTTGTAAAGGCTTACGCCGGCCAAAGCGCTTTTTCGGTTAAGAAAAATTCAATTTTTTTGATGAAAAACACGTTCCATGCGGAGAACCACAACGGACGACTTCGATCTTTGATACGTTCTTTTTTGTGTTTGAAAATCAAAATCGATCAGGATTAATTGAAAAACACAATCATTAGGGGCCGAAATCGGTGATAATATTTTCGTGTGTTTATCTCTCATGGCCTTTTATGTCGACGTATTTATGGGTGGTTCGGTGTACCGGACAATATTGGAACGTATCCATCCAAGTTCAAAAAAGTTCAAATGGGAGGAAGGACAAAATGGGAATTGCTCCATACGCTGCAAGTTCTTTTGAAGATTCATGGAACGAAAAAAAATGGTTTTCAAATTTTGTTGAAGGTGTTCTGGAATAAGGTGGGGGACATGAAAAAATCGCAGTTGAATTTGGCTTCAGCGGGTCAATCTGACACCTGGAAACGTGTTCTAATCATCTAGAAATGAAAACTGGGAAATTCATATTTTGAAAAAGAAAATTAGAGTCAGAAGTAAGAAAAATGTCTTGTAAAGGCTTACGCCGGCCAAAACGCTTTTTCGGTTGAGAAAAATTAAATTTTTTTGATGATAAACACTTTCCATGCGGAAAACCACAACGGACGACTTTAATACGTTCTTTTTTGTGTTTGAAAATCAAAATCGATCAGGATTAATTGAAAAACACAATCATTAGGGGCCGAAATGGGTGATAATATTTTCGTGTGTTTATCTCTCATGGCCTTTTATGTCGACGTATTTATGGGTGGTTCGGTGTACCGGACAATATTGGAACGTATCCATCCAAGTTCAAAAAAGTTCAAATGGGAGGAAGGACAAAATGGGAATTGCTCCATACGCTGCAAGTTCTTTTGAAGATTTATGGAACGAAAAAAAATGGTTTTCAAATTTTGTTGAAGGTGTTCTGGAATAAGGTGGGGGACATGAAAAAATCGCAGTTGAATTTGGCTTCAGTGGGTCAATCTGACACCTGGAAACGTGTTCTAATCATCTAGAAATGAAAACTGGGAAATTCATATTTTGAAAAATAAAATTAGAGTCAGAAGTAAGAAAAATGTCTTGTAAAGGCTTACGCCGGCCAAAACGCTTTTTCAGTTGAGAAAAATTCAATTTTCTTGATGATAAACACTTTCCATGCGGAAAACCACAACGGACGACTCTAATACGTTCTTTTTTGTGTTTGAAAATCAAAATCGATCAGGATTAATTGAAAAACACAATCATTAGGGGCCGAAATCGGTGATAATATTTTCGTGTGTTTATCTCTCATGGCCTTTTATGTCGACGTATTTATGGGTGGTTCGGTGTACCGGACAATATTGGAACGTATCCATCCAAGTTCAAAAAAGTTCAAATGGGAGGAAGGACAAAATGGGAATTGCTCCATACGCTGCAAGTTCTTTTGAAGATTCATGGAACGAAAAAAAATGGTTTTCAAATTTTGTTGAAGGTGTTCTGGAATAAGGTGGGGGACATGAAAAAATCGCAGTTGAATTTGGCTTCAGCGGGTCAATCTGACACCTGGAAACGTGTTCTAATCATCTAGAAATGAAAACTGGGAAATTCATATTTTGAAAAAGAAAATTAGAGTCAGAAGTAAGAAAAATGTCTTGTAAAGGCTTACGCCGGCCAAAACGCTTTTTCGGTTGAGAAAAATTAAATTTTTTTGATGATAAACACTTTCCATGCGGAAAACCACAACGGACGACTTTAATACGTTCTTTTTTGTGTTTGAAAATCAAAATCGATCAGGATTAATTGAAAAACACAATCATTAGGGGCTGCAATGGATGATAATATTTTCGTGTGTTTATCTCTCATGGCCTTTTATGTCGACGTATTTATGGGTGGTTCGGTGTACCAGACAATGTTGTAACGTATCCATCCAAGTTCAAAAAATTTCGAATGGGAGGAAGGAAGAAGGAGGAATTGCTCCATGCGCTGCAAGCTCTTTTGAAGATTCGTGGAACGACTAATAATGGTTTTTAAATTTTTTTGCGGGTGTTTTGCAGGGGGTGTAGGGGACATAAAAAAATTGTCGTTGAATTTGGCTTCAGCGGGTCAAACCGACACCTGGAAACGTATTCTAATCACCCAGAGATGAAAACTCAAAAATTCATTTTTTGAAAGGTAAAATTAGAGTCAGATCGAAGAAAAATGTTTTGTGGAGGTTTACGCCGCCTAAAACGCTTTTTCGGTCAGAAACGATTTAATTTTTTTGATGAAAAACATTTTTCATGCTGAAAAGCACAACAGACAACTTGAATGCGTTCTGTGGAATGTTCCGGAATCAAAATCGATTAGGGTTCATCAGAAAACACAATCAGGAGGGGCTCCAAGCGGTGATGATATTTCCGTGTGTTTATCTCCTACGGATTTCTATGTTCACATTTCAATGAGTGCTTAGGATGCATCAGAAAATATGTTCAGAAACATTGGTGGGTAATACCCAAGTACCAATGTCGAGCACAAGTAGCGACGTCTGTCTGTCAGAGGGTTGAACTGCCGGTACCAGTCTAGCTCTTATACACCAACGCCATCCGATGACATTATTACGCACATACTCTTAGCCCGCTTCCTCACTTCACCTCATCATAGTCCTGGAAGAGGAGGCTTAAACACACATTCATCGTTCCGTGTATTATTATTACTCAACAATGAGTTCCTGATTATTCGCTCAAGAGACAAGTCAGAAGTGTTGGTTAGGTTATACAGAGCTTGTCTACGCGAGGCTTAGCAGAGATTTTGACAGTGGTTAGTTAGGAGTGTTTACGCGCGCCGACCAAAATGACAGCCGACAGCCCCTTAACCTAGGCCGCTATTCTTGAATCGTGTGAGAAAAGTCCCTGGCAGTAAAATACATTCCGCAGTACACTTCTGTAGTGAAAGTTGCCTAAAAACCACGATTTTAGGCAACATTCGCTACATCAGTGTACTGCGGATGGGCATGGGCGTTTACGTGCGATTGCCAACACTTGTTTGCTTACTAAATGCAATTTAAAATCACATTTAGCTAAGCTTAACAGCTGTTGCGAAACTTGCGTTTAGAGGTGTTTATGCGGACGATAACATTGATGTTACGGACCTTGACACCAGTTTAAAACCTCGCGTAAACAAGGCCACAGAAACGAATTGAAAAGTTTACAGATGAAGTACGAAAAAGAACTTTGAAATAGTTTGGTGACGGTGCTTCAGTACGGTCATCAGATTTTTCCTGCGGATATTGATGTTGTGAATATCCGTCTTGAAAGTTACTTTGTTATACAGGTAGGCCACAGCAACATCCTTGTTATCAAAGCTCAAAAAGACTTGCCCATCATCCGCGTAGAAATGAGATTTACAATGGTGAACGACGATGGTCGTCAGACTTCCCTCAGCTTTGAGATGTAAATTGAAAAGAGATTCAGACTGGGAACTGCACCCTGTGGCACGCCCGACACTATCTCAGCAAGCTCAGAACAGTCACCACCCAATGTCGGAATTTTAACAGATTGTTATCAGAAATGGTTTTTGTTCAATATTCGAGAATGTAAAGTTACGACTTCAAGTATAGGCAACCAATAATACTGTAGAGCAGTAATTCAGGGAATTTATAATTTTAAAATTCCTGTTCTCTAAATCGAATTGTTCCAGACCATATAGGAAATAATTGAAGCCGGTTTTTTTGACTTTTTTTTTAATAGTCCAACTTTTGTAGGTACAGTTCATGTAATACGTATCTACTTAGAACTATTCATCCAAGTGCTGAGTCTACATTAGTGGCTACCTACCTTCCTACCCACCAACTTTATTTACATTCAAATAAACAAAGGAAACATGAAAATGTTCAACTCTATATTTAATAAAGTTTTGGGGTCCATGACACAAGGGACACACGCAAATCGAAACAAAAAAATCGGCAAATCACTCAGAATGGCGTGTGGAATGATAATCTAGAAAAAAATTTGCGGATTATCCAGAAATTTTTGCAAAAAGAATAAAGAAGGAACAACGCGTTCAAAGAGAACAGTTTATTTCTGGATGTTGTTGTATTGTTGGTTGCCTACATCACTTCAGCGGAAAATTAAAGAAGGTACGGGGTACAGTGACTCATGAATTATCAACAAAACAATGTTGCGCGATGTTGTGCGTAGGCCAGAGATCGGCACCGCGAAGAAGAGCAGTACGACGTAAACAATTCAACTGCAAAGAAACCAGAAGTGTGATCGTAATTTTGCGCTATATTACGCATAGTCAAATCGTCAAACACCATCAAACGATGTCTCAAGCAGAAGCATGTTTCAACAAGTGCCTTTTTAAATTTGCATGATACTTGGTTTTATGCGGACATTTATCACATTCAAACCAATCGATATCTTTTGCGGCAGCGTGTGCCACCATGTGACTCTTTAGATTCTGAGAATGCTTCGTTTTATATGAACATTTATCACATTCAAACCAATCGATGTCTTCGGGGGCGGCATGTTTCAACATGTGCTTCTTTAAATTGCCTCTGTTTTTGCATTTATACGAACACTTTGCACATTGATACCAAACGATGTCTTTGGCAGCAGCATGTTTCAGCATGTGCCCCGTCAAATTTACAGAATGCTTGGTTTTAAATGGACATTTATTACATTCAAACCAATTGATGTCTTCAGTGGCAGCATGTTTCAGCATGTGCCTCTTCAAACTGTTCTTTTCTTTGGATTTAAATGAACACTTTGCACACTGGAACCAACGGATATCTTCAGCGGCAGCGTGTGTCAACACGTGCCTCTTCAAATTACTCTTTTCAGTAGATCTATATCGACACATTGTACACCGAAACCAAACGATGTCCTCGGCAGCAGCATGTTTCGACTTGTGCACTCTTAAACTTGCTGAATGCTTGGTTTTGAATGAACAATCATTACAATTCAACCAATGGATATCTTCAGCGGAAGCATGTTTTAACATGTGCCCTTTTAAACTTTCACGATGCTTGGTTTTGAATAAACATTTATCACACTCAAACCAATCAATATCTTCAGCGGCAGCATGTTTCAAGGTGTGGTATTTCAAACTCATTTTGTGCCTGGTTTTAAATGAGCATTGATCACATTGAAACCACTTGATGTCTTCGGCGGTAGCATGTCTCAACATGTGCCCTTTCAAACTCGTATCATGCTTGGTTTTAACCCGTAACCACTGAGGTTCTGTATTTTCCTTTAACTGCTGAGGTGGAGTCTCACAGACTCCGAGTAATAAATTGGGCTAATCAGGGTACAAACATTAAAATAAATGCAATCCAAGTACGGCACTAGTAAGAGTGATGTTTTTTGAGGTACATTTATACATTTTTGAACAAAAAACACCGCAACAGTGTTGTAATAATAATAATTTGCAAATTACTGCACAAAAAAGACGCATATTTCTTTTAGGCCATTTCTGACCTTAAAACAAAAAATTAAGCTACATAACTCCGTAAACAAGGTAATCAAACTTGAAAGATAGTAAAAATGTGAAAAACCAAGAAATATTTTTTCAGAAAAAAATTCGTGCAGGCGGTTCTTACCCCTTTTTTCGACACGGGTTGTACATATTTTTCTGGAACATCCAAGAGACGTATTGGCTCCCGACAATCAGCACATATGTATTTTGTCTCCCTGTGAAATCTGGATGGATAGGGTCTATCCCTATCCCCAGTATTGTCGATTTTCCAGGAACAGGGAAAGGAATAGGCACTTTCACTGAGATCGCTGTCAAGTTCATCAAGTCAACTCAACGCATGTCTTCAAAGTCAATATCGAGGGAATTAACTTTGTGTCGGGAAGTTTCAGGCTTGGGATTCATTTTCATTCAGTTTTTATCCCAAAAATTATTTTTTTTGAGAAAAGTGAAAATAATAAAATTGTTACGTTCTTACTGAGGTGGAGTCTGCGAGACTCCTGCGCCACTTCTACCTCTAATAAAAATTTTTGCAATCATGGCATGCCTCTTCCCTTTGGTGCACGGCTAGACTGACCCTTGGTTTGAAGGTACTAGAACCAGTGGACTGATGGGATCAAAATTGGGGATGGGGTTAAGAGCTGAAGGTGGCGCGGAGTCTGTGAGACTCCACCTCAGTGGTTACGGGTTAAATGAGCATTGATCACATTCGAACCAATCGATGTCTCCAGCGGTAGCGTGTGTCAACAAGTGCCTCTTTAATTTGGCATTTTGCTTGAATTTATATGGACACTTTGCACATTCAAACCAAAAGATGTCTTCAGCGGGAGCATGTTTCAACATGTGCCTTTTGAAATTACAACTACTAATGGTCTTGAATGAACACTTATCACATTGGAACCAAACAGCGGAAGCATGTTTCAACGTGTGCTTCTTCAAATTGCTCTTTTCTTTGGACTTATATGAACACTTTGTACATCGAAACCAAACGATGTCTTCAACGGCAACATGAGCATGTTTCAACATGTGTACTTTCAAATACGACTTCTGTTCGGATTTAAATGAACATTTTGCACTTTGAAAACCGAGTTGAAAACCCTCGATTTTTTCATGGACCGACTTGTGCTTTTTCAAATATTTCGGTTTGCTCCAACATTCAGCGGGCGGGAAATCTTTAACGGAGTTAACTACTGGTTTGGTGTGTGGTGGTGTCGCCAGTATCGCTGCCATCCGATGAGAATCCGTGTGTTTCACCAGAACCAATGCGGAATCGGACCCAAGCCGACAATAATCGCACAGAAACTTATGGAATTCTTCATTGCAAAATGAGCTTCGCACGATGATGTCGTCGTCGATCCTACCGTGATGTTGGTGTTTGCAGTGTTCGTACAAGTCCCAATTGTAATAACCCTTGAATTCGCAGCAAATGCACGAAAACTGCTCCGGTTCCACGATGGCATGGAACAGTTCTGCCGCATACACATTTTCGTGAGCTCTTTGAACGTGGTGTTCCAGTTGAAACTCGAGTTCAAACTTATACGAACACTGTTGACAACGATGCATTTCATCCATGACTGACGATCTGGAACAGCCACAGTTGGTATAAGTGAGTGGATGCCTACCCAACAATACAGTTCTTCACACCTCAACTGGCTAGCAGCAGTCCTTCTGAATATGTGTTGCAATAAGTAGAGACAACTTACTTACCTAGATAAGATATGTAGAGGTAGGTACATGGGCGCCCGCAGGATTTTTGTCAGGGGGGGGCAAATAGCTTAAGTCAGAGAACGTCACATACCTACCTGGCCTAATTTGTGAAGTCCTTTAGATTAGCGCCGCAGGCGAAATTTTTTTCGAATAATAATAATAATGGTAATAATAAATATTGTGCGAAAAATAAGGAAATATATTTGAAAATTGAACTTAACTTTAGAGAAATTTATTAAAATTTGTAATTTTGTACAAAATGTATAAAAATTTACTTCAAAATAGCCAGGTCAATAGTTACACTTGTTCATTATCTTGAAAAAACCCCCTAGTGTTTTAAACCAGAGGCTTTTGTTGCTCTTACAATTTAAGAAAATGTAAATTACCTTCTCAAAGTTTTTTCTTTCGAAAATGAATTGTTTTTTTCCTTTCTCGAAAAAAAAATTTTTTTCGTAAGAAAGAATTTATTCAGCTGCTCCAGAGCCAGGGGGGGGCAAGTGCCCCCCCTTGCCCCCCCCTCCGGGCGCCCATGGGTAGGTATTCAGTTGATTTTGATATTTTTACCCGTGTTTTAATGAACGAATTCCTCGACGAATTCATAACGAATGATGTAAAACTACACTGTAGGTGTGGTACATGCAACACTACCATGTATGTATGGCACCATTTTGTAACAGCACTGACAGGAACAGCTACCTTCTATCTACTGCGCACGACCGACGCACGAAATGCTGCGAGCGCAGCGCAGGAAGAGCCATTGAGTGCTTTCCACCTAGAAGGTACAAATACCACCAGACGGAACATGTTCCACGATTGGGTACACCTAGATGGAAAGCACCGGCATCGTTGACCGACGCGACATCTCTGGTCTGGAGGCGAAAGATGACTATGGCATTCAGAAATAAATAAATGGCAGCGCAAATCTTAATCGATCGTACGTTATCCCTGCAGAGAAATAAAATAAAACACGGATGCATGGATGAAACGACACAGAGAGAGACATATGACAAGGGAGTGCTGGATTACAGCTGACGGTACGTCATTTGTCGCATCCGTTTCCGGTGTGCCTTCCGACGGCACAAAATTTTAGGTGATCCACCGGACGGCACAAATCCAGGTAAAAACACGTAGATGGAAAGCACCGTTTGGAACCCGCACGTGCGCAAATGGAAGGTGTACCAAACTTGGAGCTAGGTGGAAAGCACCCATTGGGTGCTTTCCACCTAAACGGTACAAATACCACCAGACGGCACATGTTCCATAGTGTGGCACAAAATTTTAGGTGATCCAATGAACGGATGCGTAAATGGCAAGTGTACCGAACTTGGGGCTAGGTGGAAAGCACGCAATGGAGTCACTACGCGAGGGAACTTTGAGTTGTGTTATAAAACTGTGCAAGAATACCTACCTACGGTGGAAAACCACACCAGAAATCCAATTTCGCAGCTGCGTTTCGGAATTGAGAAAAACAAGCGCCGCAGCTATGTTCCTGTTCCTATACATAGTGTTCTAGATGCATGTGCAACTTTTGATTAGGCAACTTGTGCTACATATTCGAACAAACTGGGAAGTTTGTGTACAACACGTTGGAAAACGTTGCGTTTCTTATCTAGTGAGTTGTTTTTAGTGTGAAATAGTTATTAAGAAGCTAAATGGTGAATGCTAGAGGGATACGAGAAGGTTCAGTGAGCGATCAGGCCTTTTTGTATTATTTTATCATCAGGTTAGGCAACCAATGTTACATCCGAACATTCCGAGCTGACAGTATCTACTGTACCGACACACGTGCCACCCACAAACGAATAAACCATGTAAAAATTGAAGCATGAAGTCTATCGTTTACCTTAAATTGACGGACAGTTTTCTCTGATCTATGTACTCTGATGTGATGACTTTTCTCGGCCAAATATTTGAGGTTAACACATGGCACATAGCACGTGGGACGTGGGTTTAAAACATAAACAGAGGGCAAACGGTCAACGAGCAAGCAACCAGTTATACAGTCCATCATCGGATCAGAATCTCACCACAAATTTTTCAACTTTAATATCGAAATATATAAAAAATCAAGCAATCATTTAGTTTCTTGCTTACTTTCCTAGCAAAATGTTATACCTTTACACGCTCTAGCACAAATTTTGATGCATTCCATGCATCCATTTGTTAATTGTAATGGTAAAATTGATCATTTGTTCGAAATTATGGCCTGATCAAATATACCGCCTCTACCTATACCAGCCTGTCCACGCCGTCGCAGAAGAGCTTAATCTGTATAGGAAGAAGAACTATTAATAGCCTCGTGGTAGTGCAAGATGTGTCAGTACATTCTTCGACCGTCATTCATTATTACCTATACCTACCTATTTTAAGCTGCAACGTAGACTAGGAACGAACAATAAAAAAATCTATCAAACATGTAACACTTGTCCGTCATTCGTGCATATAGGTACCTACCTAATAGACCAAGAGCTAGCAACATTTTATTTACCTACGGTGACCAGATTTGACAGTGGAGAAATCGGAACATGAGAGGTCCGAGAGGCAGAGCCTCCCAAGATGCGCAGCAGGGATTTTTTTTACCGAAAAAGGGGCGTGGCCAGCTTATATTTGCTGATTTACTGATGGGGTTGCAGGGTGCAGGTGTTGTAGTTGCTCGGAAGAAGTGAGTTTTGGCAGATAACCTTCGTTTATTCTAACGAATTAGTGTATAACATAAAAGTGTAAAATGACGTTACAATAAATAATGGTTGCTCTTCAGTCTTCTAATCTGCTCTGCTGGTCGAGTGTGCGTGTCAATCATACGCAGATGGAAGACGCTTCTGAGCGCATGTGTACACTGTCGTGTATCCAACAATTTGTGGTGGTGATTTTTTACAAACCTTCAGACTTCAACATCTGGAAACATCTTTGTCGACTTCCCTAGAGGTCTTCAAGCGACCTAAAGTCTACACGATTCATTATAGCTACTTGTTGTAGAGCATACTCACTTCAACTAGTTACATGACTTTCGCCGCCAATCTTGGCCGCAGGTCTCCCTCCAGAGTTTGGTAATGTCCACGGTGCACTTAGTTTTGATGCATTTTCTGCCAAAAATGAGCACACTTTGCTTCAACCAATCACCAACAATAAACCATTTGATTCATGATCATAAATTTTGGTGGTTGACTCCACAAACTATCAAGTTTTATGGTACAAAACGTATTGTGCCGCTTCCATCTCCAAAACAGCCATCATTGGCACTGGATTCGGCAGGAGCCGGAGATAACAAAATGGCAATTTTTCTCGACAAAGAAGTAACTTACCCCTTTGGGGGAGTAACTTTCCATATTGAAATGATCCAATGCTACCATACCCACAGTCCCCGGTCGTTTTCGCGACTACTGCACCAAAAGGAAATCCAAGATGGCGGCCAAGCTGGTGAAAACCGTTGACGGTCTTGTTCTCTAAAATAGTAGGCCAAAGAATTTTCGCCAATCACGACTATATTTCGAACATCACTAATAGTCAAAATGTCAATTTTCATCTTTCCATCTTCAAAATTCTTCGATTTTTTTAACAATATCATGTCCACAAGAAGAATTATAGGTATTTTTGAAAATATCTCTGGAAACGATTGATATTTTTGAAATCGGTTTTCTAAACCTTCATTGGCGTAAAATGGTGAATATGTACGGTAACCTTCATCACTGTACCTCTTCCGGTTCATGATCTAACATTTTTTATGTCTTCATCACATTTTACCCCCCCTACCGCTGCCCAGTCGTGGGTCTCAAATGTTCGCCATCGCGATCCTAGTTCAGCATGATCTAAGGAACAATTTGGCACCAACCACTATGCTCTAGTCTCAACTTGCACTACTTGCACACGGGCCTCAAAAAATGAACATAAGAAAACCCACTATTAGCTTATATATTAAACAGTAAAACATATTGCACAGCATTCTTCCTTTCACACTTACATTCCCCAACCAGCCGCAGCAAATATTTTCAAACAAAGAGAAGAAACACGCTTGCCGAAGGAGCTATCTGTTTTTAATCACGAAGAATGGCACTTGCGTGGCAGCAAATGCTATCAAGGGTTTCAATAAAGTCATATGGCTCCACTGCGGTAGGTGAGACGGCGATGAACAGTGGATTGGTGAAAAGTGGTTCTTTTCAGGTCCTCCGGAACCATCTTTTCAAGATGACGGACTTGAGCTTCTCGATATGAAAACGTTTCATAGCTTAATTTCATGCTAGTGTTGTGAGGAATCCAAAAAAGTATGATACGTCAAGTCCCCAGGGTGGAAACCAAAATCATGATTTCTCGATCCTGGCTCAACGACTAGTACCTAGATCATCTACTTCTTGGGATGCGCTGATTAGTTTTTTTTCTGTATTTTTTTTTGATAGTATTTTTCTGAAAATACAGAAGATATGGACTTGAAATTTGATGCACAGATGCAATGTGGGTTCTAAATCAATTTTAGGCAACTGGATAAAGAAATCTCGAGATCATAGAGTGAAATTTTCGGCAAGAAATCTCAATAAATTGCTGTAGACTTCGAAGACGCGAATTTTGAGACACCTATGTTGTACGTCAAGTAGCAGGTATACCGACCCGAACAAGAAGGTCTCATCTAAAATTACGTCGGTTCAGCATGAATTTGTGCCATGACGTCATTTGTCGTCATCTAACCAGAAAATTGGTATTTGGCAAGGAATGCAAGAGGACAGCGTAGACATTTTTTATGGCCTAATGGCTCAAGATTAATTCAATTTTTCATTCAGTAATCGCGACAAATGGTACCTAAGTACTCAGTCTGCTGTGATCTTGTGTCGGGAGCTTTCACTACTTGCTGTTTCATTCACGTGAGTTTGTTTGACCGTACTATAAGGTGATGAAAGCGCAATTGCTTTGCCGTTGAGCTGTCTCTGCTTACTTCTGTCATTGACCTTTATATAGTCGCCCAAGTCGTTAATCATTCAGCACCCGCCACGAGCGAGGATCAATCTGCTATTAAGCTATAGCTAATGCTATAAGCTCTTGTAAACTGACCGTGGGTTCCACACAAAAGAATATACGAGATCAGTTGATCCGCGATTTTCGTTTGTCAATTTGTAACTGACTGATCAACGGAAATACTGGTTCATCTGTCCATCATCTGTCAATGGTGAAAAGATGATGGGTGTAGTACAGATTTCAGGATTTTTTTTTGTGGTTGATCGACTACATTTAGCAGAAAAAGTTCAGTTAATCTGCAATAAAGCCTGATCGCTGATCATCTTTTTTTGTGCAACTGACGATGAGTGTTAGGTAGGTACTTCTAATGTTATTTTGTTCTTGAATGAATAACCCATTCACAGGTAGGTGTGAGGCAATGAGATTCTTTGTTTTTATGCCTTCATTTCGTTCTTTATTCAGACATTTTCGAGGCGTTAAGTAAAAAGATGAAAATTATCTACTTAACATGTAAAAAGTAACAAATTTAAATAATCTTAGTTACCTCAGAGGTTACCTCTAATACTGAGAATCGAACATTGTTTTTGGACAGACCGGATTCGTATCAGCGGAGCATAGTTTTATTTCCGACAATATTAAGGTTGCAGAATGCAAATTTTTGGAATTAACTATAGGTACTTATTATTTTCCATCCATTTAAAATTCTTCCACTAATTTTTTTTCAATTGTTTCGCTTCATTTTGAACTACGAAGTTCTCAAAGCAGATCAAGTGAAGTATTGATTCTGACTAAAACGACACCAAAAATGCCGGTTTAACTTCAATTTTCAACTATTGAGCTTGTTGCACGGCTTCAACTTCAGCTACCTACCTATACTCACCTGGTTTTGTAGCAATATTCGTCACGCGAGACTTTTCGTTTCAGCTGTCGTTTTCAAGACCAAAATTACCATAACTCACGGTGACTTCTCAAGACGACGACAAAAAGAAATAAAAGATTCCATTCCGAGAAAAGTGTTACAATAAAAACTGGTTTTCAAACGAAGGGTTTTACGCAATCGTCCGATAATCTCACACGAAATCATCATAATATGCGCCAGACGCCAATGAAACTTTTTTTTTACCTGCTGCTGCTTAATTTTATACGAAAAATGTATAACTGGTCACTCGTAAATCACTGAGCAAACTGGTATAGTGGATATTAAACCGTCTTTATACAGCCAAAAACATCCTTGTTATTTTGTCATTAAGCATAATCTCTCAGGTAAACTGCCAAATCTCGAACAAATCGATATAAATAAACGGTTTTGCCCTGGACCAGCTTCAGTTCAATTTCAAATTCGTTGCCATGAAGCTGACGTCGGTTTTGTTCTGTGTGGCCTGTGCTGCAGTCGCACTGACTGGCACACAAAGTGCGACCGTGTGTAAGACATAAGAATCTTTTCTATTCTCCTTATTCTTCGCTGTACAAATTTGAAAACAAAATTATTTTTTTCAAGCCCCGTCCATACAAAAATGCGCCAGATCCGATCCGAAATTTGTGGAGTGCTTCAAGAAAAGCTTCGAAAAAGGCCTGAAAATTTACACCCAGGGCGATCCCTCCGTTGGACTGTACAAGCTGGAACCGTTCAGGGTTGACAAGCTGGATCTGGGCGATTCCAATGCCGGATCGGTGAGGCTCAATCAGAAATACGAAAACGTGGACATTTACGGCATATCCGATTCGACACTCGGGAAAGTGGAGTGAGTTTTTTTTTATACGTCGCCTGGATTTTTATACATCTAGAGCAGTTTTTGAGCTAGATCGAGAACGGCTCCGTAATCGCATGCACGTCCGCGATTTAGTCAGAAACTACCCCCAACTCGGTAAAGTCCTAGTTTCATTTGCATTATGCCATTTTTTATATCAAAATGGTGACCCCATTCTGGAGAAAATACGCGATACCTGTATGAATATCAGACTCTCCTTGAGGTTCTTTGAATTATACATATAAACATCTTTTTTGCGACTGAATTCCTGGGAGCTACTTGACTAAGCTCCTTCAGAATTCCTCTAGTTTTTTCAGAATACCCCAGAATTCCCTGAAGTTCTTTCAGAAGAATAATTCCAGTTGAGATCCTCTCGCTTACACAAAAAGGTCCATTTTGCGACTTAATTCCTCGGAGTTCCTCTGCCCAAAGCTTCAAGAGTTCGTCGTTTTTTTTTTAAACCAAAAATAAACAAGCGTCACTTTTTTGACTGAATCCCCGAAGTTACTTTGCTGAGCTCCTTCAGAGTAATTTTAGGTTTTTCAAGATTCCCCGGAATTCCCCAAAGTTCTTCCAGAATATTCAATTTCAGTTGAGGTCCTCTATCTTGCACAGAATCAGTCCCTTCTGCGAATAAATTCCCATGAATTTCCCTGCCAGAAGCTTCAAGAGTTCGTCGTTCTTCAAGTCAAGTTGAATAAGTTCAGTTAAGGTCCTCTCGCTTGCACGAAAAGGTCCCTTTCGGGAATAAATTCCCCTGACTTCCCCTGCCGAAAGCTTCAAGAGTTTGTCGTTCTTTAGGTTAACCACAAATATCGCTTTTGCGACTGAATTTTTGGGAGTAACTTCGCTAAGATTCTTCAGAGTTTCTCTAAGTTTTTCAGAATAACCCAGAAATCCCTCAAAAAGCTTCAAGAATTTGTCGTTTTTCCATCACTTTTGCGACTGAACTTTTGAGAGCTACTTTGCCAAACTCCATCAGAGTTCCTCTAGGTTTCTCAGAATTACCCGAAATTTACTGAAGTTCTTCCAGAATATTAAATTTCAATTGAGGTCCTCTCGCTTGGACTAATAAGTCCCTTTTGCGAAATCATTCCCCTGAGTTCCCCTGCCGAAAGCTTCACAGCTAAAGTTCTTCCATAATGATCAATTCGAATCAAGGTCCTCTCGCTTGCATGAAAAGGTTCCTTTCAGGAATCAATTCCCTTGAGTTCTCTTGCTAAAAGCTTCAAGAGTATGTCGTACTTTAAGTTGAACACAAATATCTCTTTTGCGACTGTATTTTTGGGAGTTACCTTGCTAAACTCCTTCAGAGTTCCTCTAGGTTTCTCAGATTCATGCGGAATGCCCTGAAGTTCTTCCAGAATATTGAATTTCAATGGGGGTCCTCTCGCTTGGACTAATAGGTCCCTTCTTCAAATTAATTCCCCCGTGTTCCCTTGCCGAAAGCTCCAAGAATTTGTCATTCTTTAATCACTTTTGCGACTGAACTTTTGAGAGCTACTTTGCCAAACTCCTCCAGAGTTCTTTTAGGTCTCTCAGAATAACCCGGAATTCCATAAAGTTCTTCCATAATGATCGATTCCAATAAAGGTCCTCTCGCTTGCATGGGAAAGTTCTTTTCGGGAATCAATCCCCTGAGTTCTCTTGCCAAAAGCTTCAAGAGCTTGTCGTACTTCAAGCTAAACACAAATATCTCTTTTGCGACTGAATTTTTGGGAGTTACCCTGCTAAACTTCATCAGAGTTCCTCTTGATTTCTCAGAATTACCCGAAATTCACTAAAGTTCTTCCAGAATAATTGATTTCAATTGAGGTCCTCTCGCTTGGACTAATAAGTCCCTTTTGCAAAATCATCCAACTGAGTTCCCCTGCCGAAAGCTTCAGAGCTGAAGTTCTTCCATAATAATCAATTCCAATCAAGGTCCTCTCGCTTGCATGAAAAAGCTCCTTTCGGGAATCAATTCCCCTGAGTTCTCTTGCCAAAAGCTTCAAGAGCTTGTCGTACTTCAAGTTGAACACCAATATATCTTTTGCGACTGCATTTTTGGGAGTTACCCTGCTAAACTCCATCAGAGCTCCTCTAGGTTTCTCAGAATTACTCGAAATTCACTGAAGTTCTTCCAGAATATTAAATTTTAATTGAGGTCCTCTCGCTTGGACTAATAGGTCCCTTTTGCGAAATCATTCAACTGAGTTCCCCAGCCGAAAGCTTCAGAGCTAAAGTTCTTCCATAATGATCTAATCCAATCAAGGTCGTCTCGCTTGCATGAAAAAGATCCTTTCGGGAATCAATTCCCCTGAGTTCTCTTGCCAAAAGCTTCAAGAGCTTGTCGTACTTCAAGTTGAACACCAATATCTCTTTTGCGACTGAATTGTTAGGAGTTACCTTACTGAACTCCATCAGAGTTCCTCTAGGTTTCTCAAAATTACCCGAAATTTACTGAAGTTCCTCCAGAATATTAAATTTCAATTGACGTCCTCTCGCTTGGACTAATAGGTCCCTTCTGCGAATTAATTCCCCCGAGTTCTCCTGCCGAAAGCTTCAAAAATTTGTCGTTCTTCAAACACTTTTGCGACTCAACCTTTGAGAGTTACTTTGCCTTTCTCAGGATCACCTGAAACTCCCTTAAGTTCTTTCATAATAATCGATTCCAATCAAGGTCCTCTCGCTTGCATGGAAAGGTTCTTTTCGAGAATCAATTCCCTTGAGTTCTGTTGCCAAGAGCTTCAAGAGTTTGTGGTACTTGAGGTTGAACACAAATATCTCTTTTGCGACTAAATTTTTGGGAGTTACCTTGTTAAACTCTCTCAGAGTTCCTCTAGGTTTCTCAGAATCATGCGGAATGCCCTGAAGTTCTTACAGAATAATTAATTTCAATTGAGGTTCTCTCGCTTGGACTAATAGGTCCCTTCTGCGAATAATTCCTCCAAGTTACCCTGCCGATAGCTTTAAGAATTTGTCATTCTTTAATCACTTTTGCGAGTGAACTTTTGAAAGTTACTTTGCCAAACTCTATCAGAGTTCCTCTAGGTTTCTCAGAATAACTCGGAATTCCATAAAGTTCTTCCATAATGATCGATTCCAATCAAGGTCCTCGCGCTTGCATGGGAAAGTTCCTTTCGGGAATCAATTCCCCTGAGTTCTCTTGCCAAAACCTTCAAGAGCTTGTCGTACTTCAAGTTGAACACAAATATCTCTTTCACGACTGAATTTTTGGGAGTTACCCAGCTAAACTCCATCAAAGTTCTTCTTGATTCCTCAGAAATTCACTGAAGTTCTTCCAGAATATTAAATTTCGATTGAGGTCCTCTTGCTTGGACTAATAAGTCCCTTTTGCGAAATCATTCCCTTGAGTTCCCCTGCCGAAAGCTTCAGAGCTAAAGTTCTTCCATAATGATCATATTCAATCAAGGTCCTCTCGCTTGCATGAAAAAGCTCCTTTCGGGAATCAATTCCCCTGAGTTTTTTTTGCCGAAAGCTTTACGAGCTTGTTGTACTTCAAGGTGAACACCAATATCTCTTTTGCGACTGCATTTTTGGGAGTTACCCTGCTAAACTCTTTCAGAGTTCCTCTAGGTTCTTCAGAATCAGCCGGAATGCCCTGAAGTTCTTCCAGAATATTAAATTTCAGTTGAGGTCCTCTCGCTTGGACTAATAGGTCCCTTCTGCAAATTAATTCCCCCGTGTTCCCCTGCCGAAAGCTTCAAGAACTTGTCATTCTTCAATCACTTTTGCGACTGAACTTTTGAGAGCAACTTCGCCAAACTCCTCCAGAGTTCTTCTAGGTCTCTCAGAATAACCCAGAATTCCATGAAGTTCTTCCATAATGATCGATTCCAATAAAGGTCCTCTCGCTTGCATGTAAATGTTCTTTTCGGGAATCAATTACCCTGAGTTCTCTTGCCAAAAGCTTCAAAAGCTTGTCGTACTTCAAGCTAATCACAAATATCTCTTTTGCGACTGAATTTTTGGGAGTTATCCTGCTAAACTCCATCATAGTTCCTCTTGATTTCTCAGAGTTACCTGAAATTCACTGAAGTTCTTCCAGAATATTGAATTTCGATTGAGGTCCTCTCGCTTCGACTAATAAGTCCCTTTTGCGAAATCATTCCCCTGACGAAGGCTTCAGAGGTCAAGTTCTTCCATAATGATCAATTCCAATCAAGGTCCTCTCGCTTGCATGTAAAAGTTCCTTTCGGGAATCAATTTATTTGAGTTCTCTTGCCAAAAGCTTCAAGAGCTTGTCGTACTTCAAGTTGAACACCAATATCTCTTTTGCGACTGCATTTTTGGGAGTTACCTTGCTAAACTCCATCAGAGTTCCTCTAGGTTCCTCAGAATCACCCGAAATTTACTGAAGTTCTTCCAGAATATTAAATTTCAATTGAGGTCCTCTCGCTTGGACTGATAGGTCCCTTTTGCGAATTAATTCCCCTGAGTTCTCCTGTCGAAAGCTTCAACAGTTTGTCTTTCGGTTAATCACAAATATCACTTTTGCGACTGAATTTTTGGGAGTAATTTTGCTAAACTCCTTCAGAGTTTCTCTAGGTTTTTCAGAATTACTCGGAATTCCCTTGAGTTCTTTCAGGATATTGAATTCCAATTGAGGTCTTCTTGCTTGCACAAGAAAATCCCTTTAGTGGATTAATTCCTCTTAGTTCCCCTGCTGAGAGCTTCAAGGGATATCACTTTTGCGACTGAATTTTTGGTAGTTACTATGCTGAACTCCTCCAGAGTTCCTCCAAGTTTTTTAGAATTTCCCGGAATTTCCCCTGCCAGAAGCTTCAAGAGTTTTCCTTGTTTTTTTTTGGAGTCCTCAAAGTTTCCTTGGAACTTCTTAGAAAATAAATAGATAGTTTCCTTTGAGGTTCTCTAACTTACGTACAAAAAGAATCTCCTTCGCGACTAAATTTTCCGAAGTTCCTCTATTGAGTACCTCCAGAGTTCCCCTGAGGTTTTCAATAATTCTTTGGAGAGATTCCCTACATAATTTGATTTTAACAGAAATAACTCTTGTTACTGAATTCTCTTTCCCGCAATTCTACTGCTGAGCTCCTCTAGGTTCCTATCAGTTTTTCCGGAATTCTCTGGAGTTTCCCAGACCTCCCCTAGAGTATTCAATTATATTTGACTTGCAAAAAAGACTTAGGCGACCAAATCTCTTGAAGTTTCTTTGTTAAGTTCCTCCAACGGGTTCCCGTGGGTGTTCCAAAATTCGAGAGAATCCTCCAGAGCTCCTCCAGGATATTAATTCTCGCTTGAGGTCCTTGAAGCTGTACAGAAGGGGTCACTTTTGCGAATGAGTTTCCCGAGATTCTTCTGCCGGGTTCCGTTTGGATTCCACTGGCTTCTTCAAGACTTCGATGGAGTTCCCCTAGACTATTTTGACGGTATAGAAATTAAAATTTTCTAACTTGCACAAATCTGGTCCTTTTTGCGACTGGATTCTTCGTAATTTTCCTGATGAGTCTCTTGGGAATCGCTTCTGGTATTTTCAAAATTCCTCAGAGCTTCTCGAAGTTCCTCTGAGAATATTTTAGATCTCGATTATTGTCTTCTAGTTTCTGCAAAAAGCTAACTTTTGCGACTGAATTTCTAGCAGTTATCCTGCTGTTCTTCCAGAGTTCCTCTGGACCTTTCCGGAATTCTTCGGAGCTTCCCAGAGTTTCCATACAATATTCAATTTCACTTGAAGCTCTTTAACTGAGGAAGTCACTTTTGCGGTTAAATTCTCCTGAGTTTCTCTACTGAGCTCCTCCAGGTTTTTGCTGGGTTTAGCAAGATTTCTTAGGAGCTCCGTAGAGTTCCCCAAAATTATTCAATTTACCTTAGCTTCCTCCAATTTGCCTACTCCAACTTGTACGAACAACTTTCGCGGCTGAATTCTCCGGAGTTCATCCACAGTTCTTTTGGGTCTTCCAAGAATTATTTGGAGTACTTCACAGTTCCCATAATACATTCAATTCCAGATTTTTCGACTTGTACAGTAGAGGTTATTTTTGGATTTGAATGCTGCGATTGAATTTCCCAAAGTTCCTCTGTTAAGCTCCTCCGTGATTTCTCTGGGTTTGACAAGAATTTCTAGGAGTTCTCCTAGATTATTTGATTTTCTTCAACGTCCTCTGATTTTTACAGAACAGGCTTTTGTTACTGAATTCTCCCTCCCGCAATTCTACTGCTGAGCTCCTCCAGATTTCTATCAGTCCTTCCGGAATTCTCTGGAGTTTCTCAGAGCTCACCCAGAGTATTCAATTACCCATAACTTGCATAGAAGACTTTTGCGACTGAATCTCCTGGAGTTCCTTTGTTAACACCTTCCAACGGGTTCCCGTGGGTCTTTTCATATTTATTTCCGCTTGAGGTCCCTGAAGCTGAATTTCCCGATGAGTTCCTGGAGAGTCGCCTTTGGTCTTTCCAGAATTCCTCAGAGTTTTACAAAGTTTCTTTGGGAATATTTTAGTTTCCCATTATTGTCTTTCAGTTTCTACAAGAAAACTCACTTTTGCGACTGAGTTTCTCATAGTTTTCCAGCTTAGTTCTCCCAGAGCTTTTCTGGACCTTTCCGAAATTCTTTGGGGTTGCCTAGAGTTTTTTACAATGTCTAGCTCTTTGAGATTCTTCACCATGTACGAAATAGGTCACTTTTGCGACTGAACTTCTCGGAGTTTCCCTGCTGAATTCTTTCCTTGAGTTTCCTTGAGTCCCTCATATTGTTCAGTTTCCCTTAACTTCTTTTGATTCGTACAAGAAGGTAGGTTTTACCACTGAATTTCCCATCCCCCAAAGTATTCGGTTCCCTCAAGGTCCTGTAACTTGCATAAAAAGGTTTCTTTTGCGACTGAATTCCCCAGAGTTCTCCATGCTCATGCTGAGCTCCTATGGAGTTCCTCTGAATTTTTACGAAATTCTTCAGAGTTCTGCCCTCGGTTCTGCCAGACTTTACCGTAGATATTCACTTTTCCTAACGTTCATTAGCTTAAACAAAATAACTCTTTAGCGAGTGAATTCCCCGGAGTTGCCCTACTTGTGTTTCTCCAGAATTCCTTGGAGTTCATTAGAGCTCCCTTAGATTCCCTGAATGCCTTCAAGCTTTCACCACGCAGCTTTTGCTACTGGATCCCGTGCTGAAATCTTTCAGAGTAAATTTGGATCTTTTCAGAATTCCCTAGAATTTTACTATGATACTTGAGTTCCCCTTCATAAAATGAAAATAGATATGCCCTAACTTGCACAATACAGGTCAAATTTGGATCTTTCCAGAATTCCTCGAAATTTACTAAAAATTTTCTATGATATTAAGTCCCCTTTATGGAATGCATGTTGGTATGCCCCAACTGGAGCAACGCAGGCTCCTTTTGTGACTGAATTCACGCAAATTCCCTGCCGAGTTCCTTATATCCTCAAAAGATACTAAAGGTTTTTCCAAAATTTCTTGGAAAACTAAAAACTACAGAGTTTGTCTTGAGGGAGTCCGAGCAGAATATTGTATATTGTTTCTGACTGAATTGGAGGTGCAGAATTCTATTTTCACATTTTATCAAGCAGCATTTTGATATTGAAAAGATATAAATCAAGTTGATTCCAACTCATTTCCAAAATGACGTCAATTATTTGTGTTCATCCAGTTCCAAAAAAACTGTTTTTTTTTAAGAATTTGCGATAGCGCAGCGGAAATTTCGTGACAAAAAAGGGTGTCGTTTCTAATTAAATTGGGCATGCTGAACGCGATTTGCTGAGCAGCATGTACCAACTTTGCTATAAAAACAGTATGCGCCTACTGAAGTGACACGAAATTGTTTACAGAGCTGATTTTGGAGACAAAGCTCCCTACCTGAACCTTGAAGTCTACAGCCCCATAACCCATCTGATATCAGACTACGAAATCAAAGGACAAATTTTGGTTTTCCCGATCAACGGAAAAGGAAAATGCAACAATACCTTGTGTGAGTAGCTTAGTTTTGTTATTTTTATCTTGAATCTCTTTATTTCTTCTATTTCGTCTCCTATTTTCTCCACTGTTCCTTGTACTACTTCTACTAAACTACTGGACAAATAAGTTGTCGGTATCGAAGAAATCGTTCGACTTTGGAGGCCAATAACATTTGTGTGCCACGGGCGATTCTAATTCTATCTGTTGAGTTAGTTACTTCAGTTTTTCTGTTATCTATTCTATAAAAAGAAATATCAAGAAGCTTGAAATGAAGTTTCTACAGGGTGATACAGAAAGCTGTGCAAAATTCATCTGAGGTTTCTTGATCATTTCTTTCGTAAGATAAAGGGAAGCTTGAACTGATCAAGTCAATAAAAAGAACTGAAATCGCCCAATGCACGGAAAAGGTATTGGCCTTCAATGCCGAACATTTTTTACGATGCCCAGAACTAATTTGTCCAGCAGTCCATATCCTACCCCTCCACTTCTACTATATTCTCTCCTATTTTTTCTACTCTTTCTTTTACGATTTCTTCTACTAGTCCTTCACAATTTCAACTTTTATTTTCTCTACTCTTTCATTAACTATTTCCTCTACATATATTCCTGCTACTATTTCTCCCGTTTCCTTTATTTCTTCAAAATCGCCTTCGTCTATTCCATTCCTTCTACTGTTCCTTCAGTAATTCCTTGACTATTTCTTCCACTTCTTCTTCTACTACTCATTCTTCTACGTATTTCTTCTCCAATTCCTTCAATACTTTCTGTATACTTCTTGTACCACCTCTTATCCTGTTACTTCTTCTACACCATCTTTCTTCTACAGAGCGTTCAAAGGAGTTTCATGTCATAGTAAGCTATGGTCTTGTCGCTAGAGACGACTTGACGTGAAATCATATTGAACGCTCGTTACAATGTCTTCCACCATTCCATTTCATCTTAACTCCTTCACTAATTTCTGGTATTTTTTCCACTATTTCTTCCACTATTGATCCTACTATTTCCTTTACTTTCTGTTCAAGTAATTCTTCAACTATTCCTCGATTATTTCATCGACTGCTTCTTCTATATCTTCTACTATTTCTCCTTTTATTTCTTGACAAATTTCTTGACTAACACCACCAATATTTCGTCAGTAATTCCACGACCCTTTATTTTTGGGAACGTTCTTTGTCTACTATTGTTCCACTTTTTTCCGATATTTCTTTTAGTTCTTCTACGATTTCTATTTCCATTCTTCCACTAATTTCCGACAGTTTTTCACACCATACCTTCTACTATTTCTTCCTCTAGTTCTTCTACAAATCTTTCACTATTTTTTATATTTATTCTATTTCTACTTCCATGCACTCACTATGTCCTCAACAATTCTTTCCAAAATTTCTTTTACTCTTCCTTCTACTATTCATCCCACTTTGTGTCCTAATATTTCCTTTGCTATTCCTTCTACTATGCCCTCTACTATTCCTTCACTATTTCCCTAATTATTTCCTTTATCCTAGAATTTCTTCTATTATTCATAGTTTGAATGCAAAGTCTGGTAATTTTCTCGTGTACAAGTTGTCGATACTAGTGACTTGGGGGTTCAGAGTTGGTACCTATTCCGATGGTTGATTCAGTAGTTTTCAGGTTTGGTTTCAAAGTTGTGTATTCCAACTACAATTTGGCTTTGGGTCTTTTTTGCATCTACCTAGCTTGTTGGTTCCAGCCCAACTTGAATTTTTGCTAACGTAATTTTTTTAGTCATTTTCTCTGGCTGAAGCTAGTACTTTCTATAGTTCTTTTAGACATTTTAGACAAACAATAGATATTTTTTTCAGACAAAGACTCGAAGAATATTTTGTTGAATTCCGGTTCAACTGCTGCGCTTTTGGGATTACGTAAACAGTGCCTTGTTGAGTTATGCTGAATACCTCAATGACATTTTCTCATTTTCTGAAAAGTGTGTGCGTATATGGCTTACAAGTTTTTTTCAACTAAAAAACTTTGGAAATAAAAAACCTCAAATTTATTTATTTTTCGAGTTATTTTTCAACTCAAAATTTGTCTGATTTCAGTGATTTTCTTACTCTCAAGTTGTCAACTTTGGTTATTTTTTGCTGTCAAACCTGATACCTTCAGTGATTCTCCCTTGTGAAAGTTTATAATCTAATAACACTTCTTGCTGGGAGAAAGGCAACAATAGTTATTTTATCAACCTAGATTTAGCAATTTTAGTGATTTTCTCACTTTAAAGTTATTGGCAATCGTGGCTAGTTTTCGCCTGTCAAAGTTGATAGCTTCAGTGATCCCCTTTTGTAAAAGTTGATGGTCTAATGACATGTTTGGCTTCAAAAGGAGCATTATAGAGATTTTTTCATTTTAAATCTAACAACGACAATTATTTTCTCACTAAAGTAGCAAATTTTAGTGATTTTCTCACTCTATATTTGTCAATTTTAGCTAGTCTTCTCTTGCCAAGGCTGAAAGCTCTAGTGATTTTCTCCTGTGAAGTTTATAATCTGGTGACTTTCTTGCTGCAGACAAGCAATTGCACTCATTTTCTCACTCTAAGTTTGACAATTCGAATAATTTTCTCACTCTAAAATTGGCAATTTTAGTGATTCTTTTCGTTCAAAGCTATTGATCTATTGACTTTTCTTGTTCAAAAAAAAGCAGCTGTATCAATTTCTCACTCTAATTGGTTGGTTTTATCAGTGATTTTCTGACCCTGATTTGGAAATGTCAGTGACTTTCTCACCCTATAGTTGGCATTTTGAGCAATTTCTTTCGGGTCAAATCTGAGAACTCAAGTAATTTTCTCTCATCAAAGTTGATGATTTGATGACTATATTTGTTTTCTCACTCTTAACTTGCCGATTTTAGTGATTTTCTCACTCTAAAGTTGACAGTTTATGCGGTTTGTTTTCTTTCGAAACTGATGGTTTAGTGATTTTCTTTCGTGAAAGTTGATGATCTGACAACACCTCTTGTTTGAAAGAGAACTCGAAAAAGCAATTACAGTGATTTTGTTGCTCTAAATTCGACAGTTATAGTGATTTTCTCACTATAAAATTGTAAATTTTTTGATTTTGTACTTTCAAAGCTGATAGCTTTAGCGATATCCTGTCGTGAAAGTTGATAGTCTGATGGCACTTCTCGCTTGAAAAAATACCAATTACGGTAGCTCTCTTCTTGGAAAATCGGCAATTTTGGTGATTCTCTCACTCTAAATCTGACAACTTAAGTGATTTTTTTCACTCTATAAGTTTCAGTGTCAGTTATAGGAATTTTTTCCTTTCGAAGCATTGATAGCTTAGTGATTTTTTTTCGTGGAAGCCTATCATCTGATGACTCTTCTTGCTTGGAAAAAGCGATAACAGTTGAATTTCCTCACAATTATTTACTAATATCAGTGATTTTCTCACTTTGAAGTAGGCAGATTTTTTTGTCAAAACTGATAGCCCAAGTAATTTTTTTTCTCTAAAGTTGATCTTATGCATTCTTTGTATGATAAAAAGCAGTAACGGTTATTTTCTCACGCTGAATTTGGCAATTCTAGTGATTTTCTCACTCTCAAGTTGGCAGTTCAGCTAGTTTTCTCCCGTCGAAGCTGATAGCTTTAGTGATTGTTCTCTAATGAAAGTTGTTCAAATTGAACTTTTTGCTTGAGGAAAAGCAACAATAGGTTATTTCTCACTCAATTTGGCGATTCTAGAGATTTCTCACTCTAAAGTTGCCAATTTTAGCCAGTTTTCTCCTGTCAACGCTTATATCAGTGATTTTCTCTTGTGAAACTTAAGATGATCTGATTCCACTTATTGCTTGAAAAAAGAAATCACAGCTTTTTCTCACTCCAAATTGGCGATCTATGGATTTTCTCACTCTGAAATTGTACATTTTAATGATCTCTTACTGTGAAAGCTGATAGCCCAAGTGATTTTCTCTTATGGAAGTTGATGATCTGGTGACACGTCCTTTTTGAAGAAAAGCAATTAAGTTACTTTCTCTCTCAACTTTTAAATTATTTTCTCAAGATAAAGTTGTCAATTCAAGCGATTTCCATCCTCTTGAAACTGATAGTTTCAATTATTCTCTTTCCTGAAAGTTGATGATTTGATGACACTTCTTGCTTGGAATGGAGCTATTACAAACATTTTCCCACTCTAAATTGGACAATTTTAGTGATTTTCTCACTCTTAAGCTGCAAATTTAGTGAGTTCTTCCCTCGGTTTTTCCTATCAAAGCTGACAGCTTTAGGAATTTTCTCTTTTTGAAAAGCAATTACAGTTATTTCCTCACTTCAAATTTGACAATTGTAGCGATTTCCTCACGATAAGGTGGAAAGGTTTTTTTTCTTAGAGTTGATCTGATGACGGTTTTTGCTTGAAGAGAGTCAATTACATGGATTTTCTCACTATAAATTTGGCAATTCCAGTGATTTTCTCACTCTAAAATTGGCATCTTTGGTGACTTTTTTCTTTCAAAGCTCTGATAGCATCAGTGATTTTCTTCCGTGAAAGTCAGTGATCTGTTGACGCTTATTGCTTTAAAAAAGCAATCACGATTATTTCTTCACTCTAAATTTGGAAATTTAAGTGCATTTCTCACGCTAAGTTTGTAAGTTTTAGTGATTTCTTCCTTTTATAGCTCTGGTAGCTTCAATGATTATCTCTTATTGAATTTGATGTTCTAATGACCCCTCTGCTTGAAAAAAAGCAGTTACAGCTATTTTCCCAATCTTAGTTTGACCGTTTCAAGTGATTTTCTCATTCTAAAGCTTGCGCTTCAAGTGATTACTTTCTTTCGAAGCTCCAACAGCTTTAGTGATTTCTTTCTTGTAGAAGTTGATGAATTGGTGACACTTCTTGCTTGCGGAGAAGCAATTAGTTATTTTTTCACTCTAAATTTGTCAACTTCAGTGATTTTCTCACTCTAGAATTGGCATCTTCAGTGACTTTTTTCACAGCTCTGATAGCTTCAGTTATTTTCCCTCATGAAAGTTAGTGATTTGTTGACACTCCTCTTGTCTGAAAAAAAAATAATTACGACTATTTCTCCACTCCAAATTCGGCAGTTCAAGTGTATTTCTCACGCTGAAGTTGGACGTTTCAGTGATTTTCCCCTTTCATAGCTCTGATAGCTTTGATGATCAACTTTTATGGAAGTTGATTATGACTATTCTTTTTACTTGTACTATTCTTTTTACTCTCTATTTACTCTTGTATCTGTTTTACTATTCCTTCTACTGCTCCCTCAATTGTTCCTTTAACTATTCCCTCTACTACTCCTTCTGCTATATATTGCTTCTATTATTCCTTCTACTATTTCTTTTACCGTCTATTCTTCTTTCTATCTTTGCTCCGACTATTTCTCACACTTTTTTTCAATTCTCAAGAGCTAATGGCATTTCTTCCAATTCCAGTCGAGCTGACGGCCCTGCACACGATGAAAATGACGAAAGAAACCAAAAAGGGACAGAAATACCTGAAAATCGTCGACTACAACGTGGAGATGAAACCAAAACGCGTCTACTTCGACTTCGAGAACATCTTTCCGGGCAACGCCCAGCTGAGCGACGAAATCACCAAGACGATCAACGAGAACGGGCTGTCGGTGTTCGGAGACGTGAAGAAGGGATTCGAGGGCGCCTTCGCCAAAATATGGCAGCAGACGGCCAACAATTTCTTCAGCAAAGTTCCCGAAAACGAGCTGTTCCTAGACTAATTATTGTTCATGTTGTTCCAGTGCAAATAAAAGAATTACCGTCAGAATGAGTGAGTTATCGTTGCCCAAGTCCACTAGCAAAAAAAAGTTTTTCCGAGCAAAGTATATTAGTAATGAAGAATGATATTATTGAGGTATGTAATTAGCAAGCAAAAATACGAGTGTTTTTCCCGAGGTTTTTCCCGATCAATTTCCACGCGTAATGTAACAATTAGTTGCATATGGAAAGACATTAGCACTGCACTTTGAAATATTTATCCAATTGAATTACTTAAATACCTTTGCATGTAGAAGAAGGGTCATTGCAACGATCGGTTATTCAGTTTTGCTCTGTACTTGAACGCGTAGCAATGACGAAAGTACTAATTTTCTCGGGCTTCTTCCTGTTCCTTTCCTACAATGCAGTGAATTCAGCTCCTAGTTTGTGTTAGTATCAACTAGTCTGTATTTAAAATATCGCAATTACTAATCAACTGCGTGGAATGACAGTTTTCAATTTCCATATCAGCAAAAAGCCTTTCGTATTGTTTTTTTGCGTGTTAAACTGACAACAGGTGAAAAACTATATCAAAATCGCAATCGCCGTGTTTGCTTTAGTCGAAAACGATACCCCACTCGAGGCAGTTTACTTGCAAAAAAAACCATGAAGTTGCCAAGAATCTCAAAAACGCCGCCATTTTGTTTTGATTGTCACTTATCTGAAATTCAAGATGGGCATGTGAGTTTGGTTTCAAAACCAAAGTGGTTCGTGTAGGGTATCGTTTCTTACTAAACCGAGCACGCTGAACACGTTTTTGGTATCGTTTTCAATGTCACTCGTACTATTTCACTATAATTTCGTCTCCATACTGACCATTTCACTACAACAAATTCGAGATTGTTCAGAATAACGGTGACGTGTTCTCGCAGTGTCGGCGTTCAAACTGTGCCACAGATCCGATCCGGACTTGGGCCAGTGCGTGATCGCCGAGGTGCAGAAGGCACTGGTGCTGTTCAAAAACGGCAGCCGTGAGTACGGCATTGCGCCCCTGGATCCCTTCCACGTCGACCTGATGGACCTGGGCGAAACGACCGGTGCGGTTTCGTTGCAGCAAAAGTACAAGAACGTCGATTTTTATGGATTCTCCGACGTGTGGCACAACGACTCTCAGTGAGTACACTTTGAATTTACCACCAGGGAAAGTTCTCAAGGAAAGCTGTAAAAATTGCAGGGTTTCCATCGAAGACGACAATTGCTATTTCAAGTTCAAAGCGTACGGCGTGAAACCGGTGCGAATGGAAGCCGACTACGAGATCAAAGGCCAAGTCATGGTTTTTCCCATCAATGGTCATGGAAAGTGCGTCAATATTATGTGTGAGTTTTTAGAGAAAAAGCTATTCAAACTGGCGTTAGGGTTGGGGATCAAGAAATCGCATCATAATTTAAGAGTAATACACAAATTTTTGTCGATTTCCAGCTAAAAAATAGCAAGTCAGTTACGTTTTCAAAATAGACTGAAGTTTTTGAAATATTTGTGACAGTTTTAAAATTTTGACTTTTCCAAGTTCAGCTTGTTTTCGGGTGATTTGAACAGGGTGTTACATGGATTTTCGTCAATTTCAAGGTAAAGTAACTGGCGTTAGAAAGCGCGATGTTGAAGTGATCGCCAGAATTGGAAGGTCAATGTTTACCTATATTACAAGGAAACGTTACCGAACTCGATCAGTTTGAAAAAAATTGAAATAACGTTTTCAAAATGATGTTGAAGTTTTCGAAATATTTACTTATGTTTGACAGTGTCAAAATTTTGAGTTGTTCTAGTTGAACCGGTTTGGTATCTAGTATGGGGGCATAGGTCGTGCCGTGTGCAGCTTCGTGAAGATATATAGAGTTATGTCTTGGGGATTCCTGGGGAATCAAGGACCATGAAAAATGATGGTGGAATATTCGTATCTACTGCAGGCAAATATGGTGGAGGCGCCAAAATGGGCTTTATCTGGTAATAAAAAACTGGCTGTAGCTCGTTTGTTTTTCAACAGATTTTAACATCTGGAACGTCATTTTGTAGACAAAAAAATTCTCTTCTTATTTCATACCTACATTTACAGACGTCATTTCGTGAATCTGTCAAATCTGTATTTACAAGACACGCTAAACTCCGCCCTTTTTTGAAGGTTATTCGATATTTTTGAAACCTGGCAGTATCATAGATCTTGAAGAGCTCTTTCGAATTTCTACTTTTCCACTTCGTACCTTTGCCGTTTTGGCTGCCATATTGAAAAGATGGCGCCCAAAAAACAGTTTTTTGTCAATATCTTGAATTCAACTGACTCAAGATTTAAACGTGTGTATGCAGAGGGAAGCACATTCAAATCTCCACAACTTGACATATTATTCATCTATGTGCGATTTACGGTTCTTGAGTTAGAGCTTTCAGAACTTCCGTAAGCATCAACTTTCGGCATTCAATCAGCAAGTTAAATTGATACCACCGTCATATAGTAAGCAAATTAACCATAAATAGCTCTTGGCCAATAACCATAGATAATAAAAATTTGGAAAATCGATCATGGTGATGTTGATTGTGTAATTACAGGGTGAACTGTGAAAGCAAACGGACTTTAGAAAGAAATAAAGGTAACAAGCATTTGAGGGATATCAGATACATTCGAAACTCATTATTATGATAAAGTTTGGGATCATCATTTAGAATATCCACTTTCCACTTCGTATCTCTGCTGTTCTGGCCATAATTTTGAGCGGTGTTTTTTTGGGCGCCAAAAAATGGCGCCTAGAAAAACATTTTTGGAAAATTCGTAATAAAATTTTAGGATTAATATCAAAAGTGAAGGTCTATCAAATTCTCTGAAATTTGACATCTGAATCACTCATGTGCGACTTACGGTTCTCAAGCTATACCTTTTCAAAGTCAATTTTCCCTTAGAGTTCACCCTGTAGTTGCATAACAACCGTTACCATGATTGATTTTCTGGATATCAATGGTCTGTGGTTGACAACTTATCATTATTTATGGTTAATCTGACTGCCACGTGGAGCTAAGGTCAACTTGACATGCTGATTGGATGACAAAAGTTGATGCTTCAGGGAGTTCTAGAAGCCATAATCCAAGAACCAGAAGTAGCACGTACACGAGTAAGATGTCAAATTGTAGAGAATTGGATAAGCTTCCATTCGCATATATACCTACGCTTTCACCTCACGTTGACTGAATTGAAGATAGATATTGACAAAAAAACTGTTTTTTGGACGCAAATATACAAAATGAAAATGTGGAAATTCGGAAAGGGCACCTCAAGATCTATAATACTGCCAAGTTTAAAAAATATCAGATAACCTTCAAAAAAAGGACGGAATTGAGCATATCTTATAAAGACAATTTTTTGTCGACAAAATGACGTACCAGATGTTGGAGTCCGTTGAAAAACAAACGAGCTACAGCCACTTTCTTATTACCAGATGAAGCCCATTTTGGCGCCTCCACCATATTTGCCTGCAGCAGATGTCAATATTCCACCATAATTTTTCATGGTCCTTGATCGCCCAGGAATCGATTAGGACATATCTCTATACAGGTGTCCCACGAAGTAACCGACATAGTTCAAGGGTAGATGTACTTTCTCGAGGCAAATCAGAATCTGCCTTCGTAATTTTCCTGACGTCCCCCGTTTCCGATATACAGGGTGATTTTTGTGTTCAACTGAAAAGTTTGATTGGCCATCCCATATGTCAGGAACACATCAATAGAATTTATTGAAATTTTGCAGGTCTATTCTAGAACCAAGAGCCTTTGTAGCGCCCTATTCATTTATGAAATAAATGCAGGACCGTACCCAAAATTTTGTTTTTCGAGTTTCTGTTAAAAAAGTCATCTTGTATAGATTTTTTTTCCAAAATCGGATGTAATATTTGGTAACTACATAAAAAAGCTACAAAATGAGATTCCTAAATTGTTTGGCACTAATTTAGCTGCTTCGAAAAAAATATATTATCAGAGATTTTCATGAATATTTTTGGAAATTTGATTCAAATCACTCAAACGCTATTCCAGATGGTGAAACAAAGTCACAATTTCAATTTTGATGTTCTACCAAACTGAGGATAATTCCAGATTTTCTGGAAACATGAATTTGGGTAGGAATCTGAGGTACCAAATTCAACTTTTCAGAAAATTCTTCTGAAATCATTTTTGGTTGGTTAGAGCACCACAATTAAAATAGTGACTTTGTTTGACAATCTGGAATAGCATTTCACTGATTCAAATTGAAATTTTGAATAATATTCCTGAAAAATCTCTGTGATACTTTTGTTCGAATCAGCTAAATTAGAGCCAATCAATTTAGGAATCGCATTTTGTAGCATTTTTTATGTAGAGTCCGAATATGACATCAGATTTTGAAAAAAGATCTATACAGGATGACTTTTTCAACAGAAACTCAAAAAACAAAATTTTGGGTACGGTCCTGTATTTATTTTATAAGTGACGATGGCGCTACAAAGGCCATTGGTTCTAGAATATACCTGCAAAATTTCAATTGATTCTATTGATGCATTCCTGAGATATGGCCAATCAAACTTTTCGGTTGAACACATAAATCACCCTGTATATCGGAAACGGGGCACGTCAGGCAAATTCTAATTTGCCTCGAGAAAGTACATCTACCCTTGAACTATGTCGGTTACTTCGTGGGACACCCTATATGTATATCTTCACGAAGTTGCACACGGCCAAGCCTTTTTTGACCCTATGCCCCCAAACTAGACATTTTGAAGGTTTTTTCTCCTCTTTCTGGTATTAAAATCTTTCCCGGAGAAATCCTTCGTTTTCTTTTGTCAAATCACCCGGTATATTGGCCATCCAAGCACTGTTTCTGGAGTCGGTGTTTTGTCTGTTCCTGGAGTTTCGGAGAGAGAACAAAAAAAGCGTTTGGGACATGACAGATTTTGGCATCCAGCGGTCAGAGCCGTTGGTTCTTTCCGTTCTTTTTGTTAATAGTTTATGAAGAGAGATGGCATCAAATGAGGTGAACAGATTAACCGCTGAGAAGTTAACTCATGAGTTGAAAAACTCTGCGGATTTTGATGAAACTTGAGAAGACATCTACTCCAATCCATTATCCAGACCATCCATATTTTTTGTTTGCGGTTGATTCTACGGCTCTGCAGCTGAAATTGGCCGAAGTAAGGATCAGATTGCTGGCTATGATGGCTCAAACGAAGCAGCTCATAAGCAGATTCTTAACAAGATAGTTTCATTTGCTTTGAGCAGAGCAAATAACAGCACACCGCGATCAATGAGGTCAAGTAATTTATGAAACAGAATGAAACAAAGCTGCAAAGCTCTCCGACTACCACAACATCAGACGGTCGGACCGAAACTGCACAGACACGTGTTTCACCCCTATTGGGAGCTCATCAGTGCGCAGGTATCCAGTCAAACCATCCGATGCTATGGCAGCCAAAGAAGGTAATATGCACCCAGGAAGACTCCCAATATGTGAGTCTTCCGAGTGGCGCCATCTATCAAAGGCATTCCGCAGATGCTATATTTCAAGGCATCAGGCAGACGATGGAATTATCACAATTCCACGAAAAGCCCACCGTCGCCAAGAGCATCGATGGTATTTGTAGGTACACATGTATACTCAAGCCGAGTAGAGCAATGTTGTCTTTTTTCAAGTAATTCATCCAATCCGGTGAATCCAAATCCATCATAGACATCTCGAATTTGGAGTCTGATGCGGCGAGGAAAACGCGTAAACACGAGAAGTCTGTAATCAGTCAGTCATTGGGAGTACCGGACTTGGGTGTACCTACTCCCAGAGACATCATCTGATGGATATGACTCTGAGGATAAACTTTCGGTGTCAGCTCAGGGGGTTAGTGCAAACATTCCGCCTCCACTACAGAACATCAGTTGACCCACTCGATCGAAGGCTATCCCTGTGTTCCAGTGGAACCTGACATTTTACAAAGAGAAGAATCTATCTCTCAAGTAACAGTAACGAGTGACAGAGCTTAATTTTTCGCAACGCTACTATACCGAGTGTCACTTTTCAAGCAGAAACTTATCAAAGAGGAATTGGGCAAAATAGGAGAACTCAGCGTCGTCGTGCCTTCGAAGAGCCCGTGATCGTCTCTCGTTTATCTGGTACTGAAAAAAGGACGGATCTTAACGCTTCTGCGTCGATTACAGAAAGCTGAACGCAGTGATGAAACCGGACGCGTACCTACCCGATCCCATATGTACACATATTATGGCCATTTTAGATTCCTTGCGAGATGCCAAATACCTCAGTACTCAGGACATTCAAAGTGCCTATTGGCAAGTGCCACTAGCTCCCCAGTCAAGCGTGAGCTGACTGCCTCCTCGGTAGCAGTTCGAGGATTGTTCGAGTTCAACAGGATGAGCTTTCGTTTAACCTTAAACCAACGCACCAGCAGCCTGGAAAAGGGTTATTTACACCGTCCCCGGTCCAGTCTTCAGCCTTCGATGATGGTCTATTTGGACGACATTCTCGTGATTTCGCAAGATTTCGAGAGCCATCTGAAAACCTCAGCAACAGTGTTCGACCGTCTCCTGGCTGTAAGCCGCGATAAATGGGCACTTCTGTGGATCGAAACTCAAGTACTTGGGGTACATCGCGGACCGTAGAGTATTGCGCACGGATCCCGAGAAAATCCAAGCCATGTTGAGCATCCCAACTCCTGAAATTGTTTCGTGCCAAATTTCTCGACATTGGTGGTCCCGTTGATAAATCTAACCAAAAAGAAAGTCCTGTTTAGCTGGACTGCCGAGTGTGCCGTTTCTTTCGAAAAAATTGTGAGAAAATCTTGTTACCGTGCCCCTACTGAGTTGCCCAAACTCCCAGAAACCATTCACTCTTCAGATGGACGCTTCTGGGTTTCGAATCGGCGCAGTAGCTACTTTCCCAGAACTATGAAGATAGAGAACACGTCATCTGCTATATGTCACGATCGTTGACCCAGTAAGAAATTTTCCAGGACGGAAAGAGAATGCTTGGCGGTCACATAGGCGCTAAATCGTTACGTCACTGTCTGGAGGGATCGCGGTTCGAAGTTGTGACAGACCACCACAGTCTGTAATGGCTCCACAATTCAAAGGACCCTCAGGGTAAATTGGCGAAACGGGCCATGCGAATACAATCCTCACAATTTTGCCATCGTGCATCGAAAGGGAAAAAAGCATGTTGTTCCAGATCTACTATCTCGCTATGTTCCGAAAATAGACTCTGTGAGCCTGGAAAAATCCGTTGATGGTTGGTACGATGGTCTGTTTGGGAAGGTGCAGGCGTACCCTGAAAAATTTGCACAGTTCCGCGTCAAGGATGGTATTGTAAATAAGTATGAAATTCTTCCACATGTCAAGTTAGGGGGAGAGTTTGAAAGAAGAGTGAGAGTTGGAAGGAAGCTTTGCCCAAGGACCGACGCTTGGAAATTATGAAGAGCTCGATGAAGAGTTACCACGATGATCCTACGCCGGAACATGCGGGGGTTTTGAAGCTCGTCGCGCAGATTTCGGACAATTGGCCTAGAATGAAATGAAACAATTCCCGATATGTGACTAGATGTCACGTGTGTCAGCCTTTCAAACCGGAACAAAAGAAACCTGTTTGTCTTATGTTGTCTCATACTCCAACGAAAAGGCCGTGGAGGACAATCACTGTGGATCTTGTTGGGCCGCTGTTGCTTAGCTAAAGGGTGTTGCTACATTCTGGTAGTTTTCAACATTTTGTCAAAGTTTCGTTATGGTCTTTCCTCTTCGTAGAGCGGTTGCGAAAACCATCATCAAGCATTTGGAGCTGCAGGTGGTTTTGCTCTTTGGAGCTTCCAGTATAATTTTATGGGATAACGAAGCCCAGTTTTGTGGCCGGGAATTCGCCAGTTTAGCGGAAAGGTAGGAGATCAAATTAAATTTACCCCCAAGTTATCATCCACAGTCAAATCCCGTTGAGCGAACGAATCGTGTGTTGAAAATGATGCTCTGTTGCTACCTGGAGAAGGATGAACGTAAATGGGAGAAATATCTTCCGCTGGTCACCTGCGCTATCAGGACCTCGAAACATGATGTAACGGCTTCCACGCCATTTATCCTGAATTATTTTGGTCGAGAAATTTCATTCTCTGGAGCTCCTGATCCACGACGAGAACTGGATGTGAACGCCACCCTGTCGGTTGAGCCCTTTGTGAATAGAATCGTAAGTAGCGCAATAAAGCCTATTACGACCTGCGACAGAGATCTGAGCAATTTTCTGTTAACCAGAAGGTTTGGCGGCGGAAGATAGCCTTATCCAATGCGGCAAATTATTTTCCTGTAAGAAGTTCGAGGTATTTTTGAGTTTCAAAATTATAACTTTTTTCAAGTTCGACCTCTTCTGTATCGTTTCTGACTGAAATTATCCACGCAAGTCAATTCATTTGTCGACTCAGTCGAAATGTTATTCTCTGGTGAGTTATATAGGATGTTACACAAACAGTTCGAAGTGGTCCATCCCGAAATTTCGCCTAACTTCAAAGAGGTACATCTCACAAAGTGAGTTACCAATTTCTAGAAGGCAGGTACCTGATTCCTGAAAGGTCATGCTTTTGGCTACGAGGCTACATGTTGCCACAGGTGTTCACCGACATTGTTTTCGGCGAAAGAAGTATCGAAGTAGCTCATTTTTAACCATGTATTGTACTTAAATTTCGCGGAAATTTTTTTTTTATTCCATTTCTTGAAAGCCCACAGCAATATCTCGCAATGGTTTTCGACTTGTCTGTGTATTTTGGTTTTTGATATAATATACCGGGTGGGCCAAAAAAAACCGCGATGTTTTTTTTCCTTGTCAAATTTTTGCTTCTTGGCCAATTCAAACCAGTTTGGTAGCAATGTTGAGCCAACAGAATGGCTACAACAGGGGTGATGTGAAAAAATGGGCGCCATTTTGAAATTCACAATGGCCGGCACAATCGAAACTGGGACTTCTTTCGCTCTCGTTTTTTCTCTATAAAAATTGTCAAAATGACACAACTGAGAGCACAGTTCGGAAGAACAGATCTCTTTCCACATTTTGAGACCAAAATGAGCTCATTCGGTTGAACTGTTGTCGAGATATGACGCATTTCAAAAAAGCCTGTTCGCTATTTTCCAAACAAATCCGAGTAATTGAAATATGGTTCTTTATCTGCCAATTTTTCGTTTCTCCACTGAGCTCTCATTTCTTTCCGTGAAAAAATATCAAAATGACAAACCAAAGGCATGATTCGTGAGAATGAAGTTGTCTCTGCATTTTGACACCAGATGACACCAGTTGGTTCAACCGCTGCGAAAATATAGCCATTATAAGAAAAAGTTACCTTAAGGACGGTGTTGAATTGGTAAAATAAGCGTTGCGAAATCAATCCGCCTGGGTTTATTCCTAGACGGATTTTTACCATTTTGGTCTCTTTCGAAAGCTACAAGGATGTACTTTGGTTTGAGCCCATTGGCATTTCCAAAATCCAAAAATCAAAAAAATATTTTGGAATTTTGAGAATGCCAATGGGCTCAAACCAAAGTACATTCTTGTAGCTTTTGAAAGAGACCAAAATGGTGAAAATCCGTTAAGGAATGAACCCAGACAGATTGATTTTGCAACGCTTATTTTACCAATACAACTCCGTCCTTAAGAAAGCGTCAAAACACGAAATCTGTTTTTTTTTCAAGTGGTTTTTTTAGCACTATGGATCTTATCCTTAATAGGCTCACAATATTACAATGGATACAATGGTAGTTACAATGGAGTGAAAAATTAGCAAAGAAAATTATTGAACAAAAACTTTTTAGTTTTTCATTATTTCCATTAAATGAAACTCACTTTCCAATAACTTGAATTTTTGTGAATAAAAACGAAATTTTCATGAGATTCACGTCATACATACACCTTGAATATGACCTCCTTGGGCAACCACAACTGCCACAACCCTTTTCTCCAACTCATCATGGCCCTTCGGATGGATTTGAGAAAGCTAAACCTTGTTGGAGTTTCTCAACTGTATCGAACTGGTTCCGTGCGATGTCGTGCAAACACTGGCTGAGGTAGGGCCACACAAAATAGTCCATGGGATTCAGGTCTGGAATGAAGGGAGGCCGATTCTCTGGCTGTATAAAACCCACATCAGCCTCAGTTGAATAAATAACGGTGGTTCTTGCCGTGTGTGCCGGTGCACTGTCTTAATGAAAAATCACAAAGGCTGCTATCACACTTGAGTTGCGAATCGACCAGCATAAACGTAAAGTTCGGCGTGAACAGCCCCTAATTAGGGGTTGAAGGTGACTATGGCATTTTTTGATGCAGAACTTCCTGTTTTTTTTTGTATTCAAATCCTTCATCCGGATGTCAATAACAATATATAGCATGCATTTTCAAATTGATTCCTAGAATCCCTAATTTTTGGGCTATTTCGAATTTTCGAGCTGTTTTTAGCTGGGGGTCGAGATCTGAATTCCTGGAAGTCAATTTCTAATGGCATGCTATATTGTCACATGTATAAGTACGTGTTGAAGCTGACGAGTGTAAGAGCGTCGCGGATAAGAAAGGGTCGGGCCTGTCCGGCACTCCCACCATGTCGCGTTCTGATTACATTATGTATTTAACTATCAATCGCGAGGTCTAGACAATTATAGGAGGTAGCACTAGCACCCCTAGGGAGTTGCACAGGTTCATTCCTTTATGGGGAGTTGAACAGGCTGTTTGTCACGGTAAATTATGCATTCTGCCAAATTACAGCTGCTCTTGCTTCACGTGCCGACCTGTTTGGCTAGCGCCGGCGCCCTGGCTGAAGATTGCAAACTTTTCTGTTTCAGACGGTCAATACGCCCAGCACAAAATGACGTGCGAGAAGTACATGAAGAAAGGCAAAAAGCACATCCGGATGGTGAAATACGAGATGGAACTGGCGGTCGACAGCATGCATTTCGGCTTCGACAACATCATCGAAGGCAACAAGCAAATAACCGAGGAGGTGGTGAAGACGATAAACGACAACAGCCGGGCGGTGTTCGGCGACGTCAAGGCGGGCTTCGAGAGCGCCCTGTCGCAGATTTTCATGCAGAAATTCAACCAGTTCTTCGCCAAGTTTCCGGAAGACGAAGTGTTTTTGCCTTGAGATCAATTATTCTCGTTTATATTAATTATTGTTTGTTCTATTTCCTAACGATAAACGTGGTTTCAGTGATATGTTGTGGTAATAAATCGTATGAATCGATGTAAACAAATCGCATTTTGTAACGCAGCATAGGGTCGTTGGAGTTCTTTTACAGTGTAGTGTACGACAAGTATAAACACGACGAGTAGGAAGGCAGAAGTACTTTTATTTTGACGATTCTTGGCGGCAGGCAAGTATCAAGAACGGTTGAAAGTTCGTTTAAAGTGGACAGAGTGAAGTTTGGCTGCGACTCCTCAAAACACCAGTCTCAGGAAAAATAGCGACAAAAAAAGTTTTGGGCTTACCTTAAAACACCAGTCACGTTTCAGAAAAACCTTACAGTTTCGGAAAATACTGACCTGAGGCTGCTTCAGGAGTCGAATAAGTGACTGTTAAAATTTAAAAGAATCAGATAAGTTTTTACACCAAGATTTGAATTCATAACTCAGGTATTCTTGGTTGCCGATATATTTTACCGCTACACATTCAGCGTCTGTGATTTAGTCAGGAATCTTACCATTTAAAATGCAATTTGTTCTCAATGGTCATTCTGCTGAACTGAAGTCACAACTTGTTCAGTCTGATGTGCAATAAATGTTCATAATACAAATAATCACATCACTGTAATGATATGGAAATATTACCCTCGTATAGGTACAATAGCGAAAATAACAGATCAACAACTATCGACTCAATAATTACCAACACTAAGCGGAAGTTTTATCTTTTAATTGAAAATGACTATTCACAAGCTACGTAGGTATACCTAACCCCAATTAAAAACACAGTTTACCTTGGCTCACTGTTCCTTATTTCGTATCTTCTACATATTTTCCTCAATATTTTCTATTTTCCTAATCGGTTTTTCAAACTTGCATGTTCATGATGACGGAAACGTATAGTGGTTTACGATCACCGAATTCGGTCAAAACCAAATTTTTATTGTATTTCTAGCGAAAATAAATGAATAGAAAATCGTAGAGGTCAACCTAAACACCTGCATTGAACTTTATAATATCTACATAGTTGGTTATTCATACAGTTTATTCGTTATACTTACCGATATGCGCGAACCGTACTTATTATCGGTTCAGTTTCGAAAATGGCTTCGTCAATTCAAGACTTTTACAGAGACCAAACGGTTTTCATCACCGGCGGAACGGGTTTCGTCGGCAAAGTACTGATCGAAAAATTACTGCGGACATGCAGAGTTTCCAGAATTTTTGTATTGGTTCGACCGAAACGCGGCAAAACCACCGAAGAACGGTTCGAACAAATGTTTTCGTTTCCCGTGAGTATCTTAAAACCGAGTTTGACATAACCGTTCTGTTTTTTTTTTATTATGTGATTATGTCCGGTGCCAAATTATTTTGTAGTTAAACTGGATCGCTCCAGTCAGGCTCATTCGAGGGCTCATTCAAAAATGAAAATCAATGGTAAAAAGCAAGATGTCACACGGACGTCAGCCATTTATGACCCACCAACTTAGGGTAGACCTTACCGTGCGGGGTTCGAGTACAGGTACCTTTCCAGTACAAAACCGGAGTCACATCGATTGAGCAAAAACTAGGTAGATTCATTTTCAGCCATAAAACCTATTACTTGAGCATATATAGTCGTAGTGATGTGAAATTACATGTAATTTATGAAAATGTGAAATTTCACTCAAAATTTCTGTTGATCTTCAGATTTGACTGTCATTTATGTAATTAATGAAGATTGTTAGTTGGTGTTTCTGCTAAATTACCAGCAGAACTTCTGATGCCAATCAAAAAAATCATTCAAATCTCAAATTATTTATTAATAGAAAAAACTGCCACTCGTAGGTATCATGCCATTGTTCCATTTTTTTTTTTCGCCAACAAACATATTCTTTGGCCTCGAAAGCTCATAGTGTCTAAATTATGGATTACTCGAAATCAGAAATTTTCCCAAGAATCCACAGAAATATCGTAAATATTTTGAGTGATCCCACAGAAATCTTCCAAAATCCTTTCTAGAAAAAAAACCTAATCTTCCAAAGTCCCTAGAAATCCCATACAAATCTTCGAGAATTTCCAGATATTCCACAGAAATTTTGAGGAACGCATAAAAATTTTTGGGCATTCGCAAAAATTTTCAGAAATAGGTACCTACAAAATCTTTGAAAATCCTCGGAAATCCCGTAAAAATCTTCAAAAACCCATACAAAATTGCCAGAGCATTTTAAGAAATCACATATGAGTGTTAAGGATCCCATGAAAAGTTCCAAAATCACTAGAAATTGTCACAAAAATTCTCAGAAATCCTGTAGAAATCCCCAAAAATATTTTAAATTTCATAGAAAGCCCTAAAAATTTTTGAAAATCCTTGGAAATTTCGAAGAAATCTCTAAAAATCCCCAGAAATCTTGTGAAAATCTTGAAAGTAATTCCATAGATACCTTGAGAAATCCCTCTAATTTCCGTAGAAATCTTAGAAAATTCATTGAATTTCCGTAGATTTAAGAAATCTCTGGATCTCTGGAAGTCTTCCAAGATCTTGTGAAAAGAGTTGAAAAATTCCTATATATCCCATGCAAATGTGTAGAATTTCCTCTTTATACTTGAATTAAATTTCTTGGAATTTCGTAGAAATCTACAAAAATTTGCGGAAATTTCTCGAAATATCCTAGAAATCGTGAGTAATCTTGAAGAATTTTTGAGAATTGATACGAATTTCTTGAAACTTTTCCAAAAATTCCTGGAAATCGTTTCCGTAGAAATCTTTAGAAATCTCTGGAAGTTCCAACAGGAATCCTCAGAAGTCACGTAATTTTCGGGAAATATTGTGTGAGAACTTCAAAAAATTTCCAGAAATTCCTCAAAAATCTCGTAGAATTCTTCAGAAATCCCTAGAAATTTAACACAAATCACCATGAATTCCTAGAAATCCCGTAGGATTCTTGATAAATCAATGGAACAACAACTCGACAACAACAATTTTCAGAAATAGGTACCTACAAAATCTTTCAAAAACCCTCGAAAATTCCGTAGAAATCTCCAAAAACCCATAGAAATTGCCAGAGCATTTTCAGAAATCCCATACGAATGTTCAGGATCCCGTGAAAATTTTCAAAATCCCTAGAAATTCTCACAAAAATTCCCAGAAATCCTGTAGAAATCCCCAAAAATATTTTAAATTTCATAGAAAGCCCTAAAAATTTTTGAAAATCCTTGGAAATCTCGTAGAAATCTCTAAAAATCCCCAGAAATCTTGTGAAAATCTTGAAAGTAATCCCATAGATACCTTGAGAAATCCCTCTAATTTCCGTAGAAATCTTAGAAAATTCATTGAATTTCCGTAGATTTAAGAAATCTCTGGATCTCTGGAAGTCTTCCAAGATCTTGTGAAAAGAGTTGAAAAATTCCTATATATCCCATGCAAATGTGTAGAATTTCCTCTTTATACTTGAATTACTGTTATGTTGTTCAAAAGGCTATCGACCGAGGTCCTTCTGCCCTTAAACTACAATTTTTTTTTATTTTAAGATATTACTCAAGAAAGTGATTAACAACAACTTCATATTTAATGTAGAGCTAATTTTTTGTGGATTTTTTTTAAATTGTTTTATGGAAGTGGCTCTTCTTTCATGTTTTCGAGGATTTCCCTGATGGTCAGGACTGGCAGCTTCCTTTTGGGGGGACATGGAACCCTTTCCCTACACATTGCATCCAACCATTCCATGTGTTCCCCATTGGCGAATTTTGTAGCTAGCATGTTTATCCGTTCTGCAATTGGCTGGATTTTAGTTGTGTTGTATAGTTCTTCGTTGGGAGGGTTATGCAGTGGATTGTTCTTGTTCCTCATTTTTGTGATGGCTCTCAGAGTGGATCGTTCGGCTACTTGTATTATTTTAATAGTGGTGTTATGCACATTAATCATTAACAAGGGTGCGTACTCGATAATAGGCCTGCAGATGGTTTTGTAGATGTGGGCAGCAGTTTTGATGTTTATGCCTTTGGACCTGTATGTGAGGCTTCTGAAGTGTTTCGCCCTGGCTATGCATTTCCTCTTAGACAAGTTGGCATGTTGCTTGAAGTTCAACTTTTGGTCTATGGTAACTCCTAAGTACTTCACGTGGGGTCTTGGATTGCAGATAGTGTTGTCAATTATGATGAAAGGAGAGGAATTCTTGATTCGGTGATTGAAGATGATGAATTGGGTTTTGTTGGGGTTCGGCTCGAGCCTCCATTTGTTGAACCATGTGAGGGTGTTGTCCATGAGTTTTTGTACTGATTTAATTGTTTCTCTTAAAGTGGAATTATGGCTCAAAAGAGCAATGTCGTCCGCGTACTGCAGGATGTACAGGTCCTTGTTGAATGCATTACTCTTCATTATGTCATGGCAGTAGTAGTTGTAGAGGTCTGGAGATAGTGGAGATCCCTGGGGAACGCCCTGTTCTGGAGAAAATGTAGATGACATAGAGGAGTTGACTTTCACTTGCAGAGAGCGGTTTTTCAGAAATTCTGCAATCAACCTAAGTAGGAATTTTGGGCAGTGGAGGAGTTGCAGTTTGTATAGAAGCCCTTTGTGCCATACAGAATCGAATGCCTTATTGATGTCGAGAAGAATTGCTGCACTGTGTTGGCCGGCCAGTTTTGCAGTTTGGATGTTGGAACACAGTATGGTAGTCCTGTCCCTAGCAGTACTTCTGTAGGAAAAACGATGTAATCAAATTTTTTTTTTTTGGAATCGTTAGAGGATCATCCCAGGACAAATAATCACTCGGGTGCTTTCGCGATTTCTGGTACATTTTCCAGCAATATCGCATCAAAGTTGGCGGCTGGTCAATTCTTCAGTTCGCTGATATTTCTTGGAGTTTTTGCGATTTTCTTCAAATAAAAGTACTTATCTACCCAAAAAACAATTCTGGATCGAATGGTGCTGTCAGATTTTGAGTACTTACGTTATACCGGGTGAAAAAAAAAATAAAACGAGTTTTATAATTTTTTTTTCAACTTTTAGTTTCTTGGCCGATTTTCACAAACTTCATGTCAAAAGCTTGCTGACTAAATCGTCTACTCAAATCAATTGTCAATATAGCCAAATTATCAAAAATCAAGATGGCGGCGGCGAACCCTAATAAAAATGTGTCGTATTTCGAGAATTTTTTTTTATTTCTAAACTTCGTAAAGAACGACACTGATGGTGGATTCTGGAAGATTCAGCGTCTGCAATTTGGAACTAGATTTACTTGATTCGCACATTCCACTGTGGAAATATAGTGAATTAGAGGAAGGTCCACTTGTAATTTTTTCCAAATTCACAATAAATCAGCAGTTTAAAAACCTCCCGCGAATCCTTATTTCTGAAGCAATTTCTACACACTTGGTAGTGATCGTAAGCTGTGTGCATAGGCTACAAATACCGTGTTGGTGCATGGCCGAAGTTTTGAAATTTTAGATGATAGATGACGTAAATGGTGGAGGTGCGCATGTCAAATATCGAATATTCTTCTTTTTGTTCTCACATGTTCTGAACGAAATTTCTATAAATGGTTGGCTTAATGGTCAGCTGGATAAACACGCAACGAGAGTCAAATGTTAAAAGAGTCGAAATGTGAAATTTTCAAATAGACGACTTTACTCCTTTGGAGAAAATGAAACGGTTCTATCCGTTAATCCAAGAATTTTAGCTGTTAAAATCTCAAATAGCGAACAAAAATGAAAGCCAGCCGGATTTTTGTATATAAGCTCAGTTAAGCATGTAGTTTAACATAGTCAAAGTTCTCAAGAATCCGGTGTGAGCTTCGGCCGTTGTGGCCTTGAGAAGAACTTGAGGATCAGTTTTTCGCGTATATCTCGTGAACAATGGCACTTGGGAAGAACGTGCTTGGAAAGAAATTGTTGAAAATTTTATTGTCTATAAGAAAAGTCCCTACACGTTCCATCGTCAGTCCACTCTTTCTTCGTCAAAACACAAGAAAATTGAAATAATTCAGATGCTCGTTGCTGAAGACTGTATGGACCTTGAGTTCTATGATGGCGAAGTGCCACCTCGTAGAGGTGTTGGTTGGTCCACTACTTCTTGATTGAAACTTGAAGACATCAATACGAACTATGCCGGCGGCATATACAGGGTGAAATAAAAATAAAAAGTTGAACATTTGTTCCTCAAGAACCAGAATAGGTGAAGACATGTCAATCGCCATAAATAATTCTGATTTCATGGTCATGAAGTCGTCGTAAACTTGAATCAGATATCTTGAGCCGTTCTTGAAATATCTTCAAAAGACTGAAGTTGTTACCGAAAAAAATGATTTTTTCGTCTACTCATCAGAAAAAAAGTTGACTGTGTTTTTTCTCAAGGTAGTTGGCCTAGAGAGTGTTTTCCACTAGTATATCATTTTAAATGTGATTTATCATTGTTCTGATTCAAAACACCAAGTCTCGATTCAATATCTGAAGAGTTACTGATAGACGGAAAACTAGTTTTTTTTTTTCGTAACGACTTCAGTCTTCTGAAGATATGTCAGAAACGGCTCAACATATTTGATCCAAGTTTACGACGAATTCATGACCATGAAATATGAAATATTTTTGGCGGTTTATATGTCTTCACCTATTTTGGTTCTTGAGGTACATTTCTTCAACTTCTTATTTTTATTTCACCCTGCATATGCCGCCGGCATAGTTGGTATTGATGGCAAATAGTTACAGTCAAATCAAAATAGATCGAACAACACCTCTACCAAGTGGCACCCCGCCATCATAAAACTCAAGGTCCATACAGTCTTCAGCATCGAGCATCTGGATTATTTTAATTTTCTTGTGTTTTGACGGAGAAAGAGTGGACTGACGATGGAACGTGTAAGGACCTTTCTTATAGACAATAAAATTTTCAACAATTTTTTTCCAAGCACGTTCTTCCCAAGTGCCATTGTTCACGAGATATACGCGAAAAAATGATCCTCAAGTTCTTCTCGAGGCCACAACGGCCGAAGCTCACACCGGATTCTTGAGAACTTTGACTATGTTAAACTACATGCTTAACTGAGCTTATATACAAAAATCCGGCTGGCTTTCATTTTTGTTCGCTATTTGAGATTCTAACAGCTAAAATTCCTGGACTAACGGATAGAACCGTTTTATTTTCTCCAAAGGAGTAAGGTCGTCTATTTGAAAATTTCACATTTCGACTCTTTCAACATTTGACTCTCGTTGCGTGTTTATCTAGCTGACCATTAAGCCAACCATTTATAGAAATTTCGTTCAGAACATGTGAGAACAAAAAGTAGAGTATTCGATATTTGACATGCGCACCTCCACCATTTACGTCATCTATCATCTGAAATTTCGAGACTTCGGCCATGCACCAACACGGTATTTGTAGCCTATGCACACAGCTTACGATCACTACCAAGTGTGTAGAAATTGCTCCAGAAATAAGGATTCGCAGGAGGTTTTTAAACTGCTGATTTACTGTGAATTTGGAAAAAATTACAAGTGGACCTTCCTTTAATTCACTATATTTTCACAGTGGAATGTGCGAATCAAGTAGATCTAGTCCCAAATCGCAGAAGAAAGCTGAATCTTCCAGAATCCACCATCAGTGTCGTTCTTTACGAAGTTTAGAAATAAAAAAAAAATTCTCGAAATACGACACATTTTTATTTGGGTTCGCCGCTGCCATCTTGATTTTTGATAATTTTGCTATATTGACAATTGATTTGAGTAGACGATTTAGTCAGCAAGCTTTTGACATAAAGTTTGTGAAAATCGGCCAAGAAACTAAAAAGTTGGAAAAAAATTATAAAACTCGTTTTATTTTTTTTTCACCCGGTATAACGTAAGTACTCAAAATCTGACAGCACCATTCGATCCAGAATTGTTTTTTGGGTAGATTAGTACTTTTATTTGAAGAAAATCGCAAAAGCTCCAAGAAATATCAGCGAACTGAAGAATTGACCAGCCGCCAACTTTGATGCGATATTGCTGGAAAATGTACCAGAAATCGCGAAAGCACCCGAGTGATTATTTGTCCTGGGATGATCCTCTAACGATTCCAAAACAAAAATTTTGATTACATCGTTTTTCCTACAGAAGTACTGCTAGGGCCTGGATTATGGTTAATGGATGGCTTGTGGATTTTTTATTCTGAAATCCGAACTGGAATTGCGGGATGTGATGTCCTATTGCTTTTTTAAGTTCTTCTTTGATGAGATTTTCTAGATTTTTCCCTAGCACCGGTAGAAGAGTAATGGGTCTGTAGTTTTCCGCTTTTTTGTGATTGGTGTTGGGCTTTGGTATGGTGATGATGATTCCCTGTTTTCATTCTGGTGGAAAGTAGTGATGTCTGAAGCAGTATTCATATATTTTTATGATGTACAGATGTGTATGGTATTCTAGACTCTTGAAATGTTGTTTCTTGTGATGTTGTCGACTCCTGGAGAAGAATTTTTTCCTCTGTTTATGATTGTGAAGTAATCCTCTTCGTTGATTTTGAATTCTACTTCTACTTCATTTTCCAAAACAAATTGTTGGTGCCATCTGTTGACTAGCTGGAGTGTTTGTTGGTGAAATTTTGGGCTTGTGTGTTCTGTGTATGCAGCTTTAAAATGTTCTTCAAATTTCAGCGTTTTTTCTTGGTCAGATTTGTAGGTTCTTCCCTCGGTTCTTCCGTTGTTGTCTTCGAGATGAGGCGTTATTTTCTTTTCTTTGTATCTTGTTATTCTTTTTATTTGCTGCCAGTAATTTTTTCCTTTTTCTTTGTTGATGTTGTTGCATGTTTCTAACCATTTGTGCTCTCGGTATTGTTGGATTAGTTTCTGAATATCTTTGTTGAAATTGTTGATTTCCATTTTGAGTGCTGGATCTTGACTAGTTTTGTATTCACGATATAAACTCCTTCTTGATGAGTCTCAGAATGAACGAAGGAAGCTCCTGGAGGTAATACTTGATGTTTGTTTTTGACGAGAAACTGGTGACGTTTTCAGTTAACGTTTGGCAGAATTCAGTGATTGCTTCGGTGGTGATTGGAGCATTTCCTTTTTCCGTGATGTAGTGTGTCATAATTTCGTTGAGTTTCTTCGTGTCGCATTTTTTAAGATTGATTTTGATTTCTTCCTCTTGGAAGATGACAGCTTCTAGATCAATGCTGATTTGGAGGGCCAGGTGATCTGCGCCTATATCTGGGGTTGTGTCGATACGTTTGATGTTGTTTGCGAGGTTTTTTGTGAATAGCATGAGGTCGGGTGTTGTGTCTTGATTGTTAGGCATGATAAAAGTGGGTGGGGTTTGAGCCATTTTGAATTATGAGTTTTTTGTGAAGTTGGTGATGACCGTCTTTTTTCTTTTGTTGACGTTGAAGTCTCCGATGATTATCGCGTATTTATATAGGGCTGCTTTTCTGAAAATTGTTTCTTCTATGTTGGAAGTAGGATGTATGTAAACCAGGAAGATGTGAAGTTTTTCATTTTGAAATGGGAGTGAGACGTGTGTGGCTTCATTCAATGGGTTGTTTATTGCTGGTGCATTTTCCATTCCAAACTTCAGATCAGGGTGCGACTGAATCAGGCTTCCTCCACGAACGTTGGTGTTTACCATGTTTCCATTTTTTTGCATGATGTTCCAGTTGCGATATTTGGTGTTGCTGTTTTCTTTAGTTTTACTTTCTACAAACATTGTGCAGTTGATGGACACTTGAATTAAATTTCTTGGAATTTTGTAGAAATCTACAAACATTTGCAGAAATTTCTCAAATTCCATTTGAATCTTCGGAAATTCCCACAAATCTTGTAGAATCCTCCAAAAATACCAAATGTCCCTAGAAATCTTTAAAAATTCGGTATTAATCTTGAAAACACTAGAAATTCTACACAAATCTTCACTCCAGCCCATGGATCTATTGAAATTATGAATCCCAGAACTGCACAGAAATTCTCATGAATCCTTGGAAAACCTCAGAAATCCCCTGAAAACCTTCAGAAAACTTTGAAAATCTTGTGGAAATCTCCAAAAATCCTTGGAAATTCCGTAGAAGCATTCGGAAATCCCTAGAAATTCTAAGCGAATCTTTAGGAATCCTTGGATTTCCCGTAGAAATCCTTAGAAATCCCTAGAAGTTCCAACAGGAATCCTCAGAAGTCTCGTAAATACTTTCGGGAAATATTGTGTGAGAATTTTCAGAAATGTCTAGAAATTCAATAAAAATCTCGTAGAATTCGAAATCCCGAAATCCCTGGGAATCCCATAGAAATCTGCAAGAATCAATAGAGATTTTCAGAAAAATTTTCATTTTCGTTCTTCGGACGGCGAAAAACGAAAGAAGAGATTGCTGTCTATTATTCTTAGACATACAAAAAGCGTATGACAATATCGGATTCGACCATCTTCGAGCAACACTAGAGTCACTACAAATTCCCCTTAATTTGCGCCGAATCATCTTCAACCTTCAAGACGGAAACGAGACACAAATCGAAACGAGTGCAGGGAAAACAAAACGCATCATCTTGAAAAGAGGACTAATGCAAGGTTCGCCTTTATCACCAACCCTATATAATCTGTGTGTAGACCACATATTAGATGAATTATCTGAACTGTCGGTCTCCGAAAGATATGGATTCAAAATCAATAACGATCTTTCTCCTGTAAGTGTCTTGGGTTTCGCCGACGACACAGTACTAATAGGAAAAAACAAAGAAGCCGCAATTACCCTATACGAAACAATCATACAATTATTTCATGAGATCGGTCTTAATTTAAACAACAGTAAGACAAAAGTCATCAACATAATCAAAGGCAAACTAAATGACGAAATTTTGAACTTTGATGGTTCTGAAGTACAATCTATCAATATCAATGAAAGCATCAAATACTTAGGAGTTAATTTCAACAACGAAATAACATGTAATTCTCCAGAAATAATCAAAAAGTTGGGCAATAAATTGGACGTCGTGGTTTCTCATCCATATCTAAAAGAGAACCAAAAACTAATAATCTTAAATACTTACATTTGGCCCTCCTTGACGTACAACTTTCAAACTGCACCACTATTCACCCTGACCAAGCAATTTTTAAACGATGTGGATAAAATGGCCAGGTGTGCGTTGAAAGAAATCCTGAGTTTACCTTCAGATCTACCCAACACCATGATTTACTCAGCAAAAAACAGAAAAGGTTTGCAACTATTCAGAGCCACCTGGGAAGCTTATGTCCAACACATTAATATAAGCAACCGGCTGTTGAAAGTCAACAATGAGATCGTGTCAAGAACTAGAGACCTACAGGGCGAAAAAAGGCTTTGCCTAGAAAAACTGGGATTTGATGACGAAGAATTGCTCGATAAGCCGGCAAAAGCTATAAGATCAGCTCTCCGGGATCAAGAGTTCAAAGAGTGGACAAAAATGACCCATAAAGGAAGAGGGGTCATCCTGTTCCAGGAGTACCCGCAAGCCAACAACATTCTCGACCATAGCGGCCTTACTATTTCCGAATTGAAAGACGCCATTAAAATTATCGGTGACGTTGCTCCCGTAAGAGTTCTACCCGGCAGATCCAAGGACGGCACCCAATGTCGGCATTGTTCCGACATTGAGAACTACGTTCCTGAAACATTGCCACATGTGCTTGGATCCTGCCCGTTCGGTGAACTCTTACGGAATCAACGTCATCATACGGTACGTACTATGATTGCTGACGCGTTGCGAGTGAAGGGTTTTACGGTCTTCGAGGAGGTGAGTTGTCTCGCGAGCTCAGGCAGTACCAGGCGTGTCGACATCCTGGCTATTGATAAAAAAAAGAGGGCTGGCTGGATCATAGATCCTACTGTTCGGTTTGAAATTAACGAACACCAACCATCAGACGTTAATATTGAAAAACAGAGGATCTATGAGCCAACCATCCCTTTTTTTAAAGAAAAATACGACCTTCGACAAATCGATGTTGTCGGGTTGCTTGTCGGCGCTCGTGGGACCATCACCACCCTCTTTAAAGAGTTTTGTTTTAAATTTGGCATTCCTTCTAAATTATGTAAATCAGTAGCGTCAGTAGCCTTGAAAAAGTCCATTTACATTTTGCGAAACCATTTATATAAAATTACTTAGTTCTTTCTTACCTTTATACATCTATATTTACTAAGTTTACAAGCTTAACTATATACCTACTTTTTCGAAATTCAGATTACTATTTAAGTTTACCTATTATTGTGTTATTTTTTGTGTTATAGTATCCTTTGTATATTAGCAGCCCAAATTGTGGGAAGGTGTCATTTTTAAATAAATGTCTGTATATATATATATAGCAATTTCTAGAAATCTCATAGGAATCATTGGAGATCCCTGGAGATCTTGCAAAAATCTTCAGAAATTCCTAAATTCTTGAAAATAAAGTCAGTCGAAAGAAAAAATGAAGTTCAAAGAAAGTCCTCAGAAAACTCCTAGGAAACTCTGGAGGCTCTCTAAAATCTTGTAAAAATATTCAGAAATATGTAATGAGCCGTGAAAATCTTCAGCAATCCCGAAGAATCTTGGAGACATTTTAGAACTCCTTAAAATTTCCTGAAATCCTTGGAAACCTTGTAGGAATAGAAATTTCTAGAAATCTTTCATTTCTCAGCAGAAATCTTCTAGAAAACCCTAGCATTTCATACAGATCTTCATTCTGCGCGTAGAAATCGGGAACACAATAAAAATTACATACGCATCTTCACCAATTCCGTAGAAGAATTCAGAAATCTCTAGAAATCCAAAATGAATCTTCAGAATTGCCTAGAGAGCTCGTAGAAATGCAAAGAGATCCCTGGGAACTAAAAAAATCTCGTGAATATCTTTAGGAATCCTGTAGAAATCTTCATATATCTTCAAATACTCTTCAAAAATCTCTGGGAATTTTTAGGAATCCCTAGAAATGTATTACATATATATTTTTATGGATTCCTAGATATCCCGTGGAGATGATTGAGAGATCCATGAAGATTTTTGAGAATCCTCAACATTCCCCAAAAACTCCTACAAAATCTCGTAGAAACTTTTGGAAATCTCTGGAAATCCCGTAAAAAATTCCAAAAATTCATAGAAATTCTTGGAAATCGTTGAAAGTTTTTAAAAGTCCATACGAATCGTTAAAAACCCCTAGATATTCCGTAGAAATCCTGAAAAATCCCTAGAAGTTTTTTGAAATCTCGTAGAAATCTATAGAAATTTTGTAAAAATCCCTAGATGTTCCGTAGAATTTTTAAAACTGCTTAGAAATTCTCAGAAATCCTTGAATATCTCATAAAAGCCTTTTCGTAATCCCTAGAAACCGAAGAAAATATTAGGACATCCTTGAAAATCATGAGTAATCTTCAAAAATCTTCGAAATCCCTGGAATTGTCGTAGAAATCCCTGGAAACTCTTCAAAATCTACAGTAATTAAGGTAACTTACAAATTGGAAAATTACAATTTACATCCTTAAACAGGGTGATTCACCACCAAATGGACATAGCTTAAAGGTAGGTCCAATTTTTCCAGGCGAACCAGGATCTGGTTTTGAAATTTCTATAAAGTTGTTCGTTTCGAAGCTACAGGGTGATCTTTTTTCAAAAAAAAGACATTCTGTATGCATATTTTTCAAAATTCATTTTTATATTCAGAAACCACATGGAACATGCTAATAATATCGCAAAAAAAATTGCTTGGCACCATTCAAATTCAAATTCAAATTCAAATTCATTTATTTTCTCAACCAACCAGGTTTTTCAATCGTCAACAATAATACAAGATAAAATCAGTAAAAAAATGCAACAAACAATGCAATTACACACAATTGAGTAAAAAACTGACAAAAAAGAGACAGAATACACATTTTATACAATAAAATAATTAAAATCGACCTTGATGACCGAGCTCAAAATCATCTAAAGTGAAACCGTACTGGTCATATTCCTGGATAGAGTAAAATGCTTTCTTCAGGAGCATGGACTTTACAACCGTTTTAAATTTAGGTAAGGACAAATGCACTATTTCTAGTGGTAACTTATTAATGAATGTTGGACAGAAGTAATTTTTGCTGTATCGGCTTTTTGCTAGTCTAATATGATTTACTACCAGTCGATCTCTATTTCTAGTCCGATAATCGTGTATATCCTCGTGCTTCCTATAAATGTTGATGTTTTTCTTACCCAGTATGAGGCACTGAAATATGTACAAACTTGGAAACGTTAGCAATCCCATATCAATAAACTTATCTTTGACATCATCACGGTAACCAATGCCAGACATCATTCGAACCACCCGGCGTTGCAGCCCAAAAACTCTCGAGGTATGTGGCGAGTGACCCCAGCTCGTTATGCAATACGTCATCAGTGAAACAATCAAGCTGTGGTACGCGGACAACACAGCCTCACTCGGAAGAACAGGAATCAAGTTCCTCATTATAAAGATATTTTTACAGATCTTTGGACAAACAAAATTTATGTGCTGCTCCCACGTCAACAGTGGGTCTACCACCACACCAAGAAACACAACATTTGGCGGATTTTGATGGTTTTTCAAATTTCTTTGAGAAAAGATTATTTTCTTGGTCTTATTGACATTAAGGCTCAATCTATTCGCGGAGAACCAGTCACCCACGTTGGTCTCCATATCCTCCAGGTCGATTTGTAGTTCTTCCAAATCACAGCCGCGGCTTGTAAGGGTGGTGTCATCGGCGAACAACAGCAGGCCAGCACCAGGGACCGCATGACTTATGTCATTGATGTAAATCAAAAATAAGATCGGTCCAAGTACCGACCCCTGCGGAACGCCGGAAGCCACATCCCCCACCTCAGAATTTATGCCGTTAATCATGGTGTATTGTGTTCGCCCCGACAAAAAAGAGTTTATTAGGCCGACACTCTTAGCATCAAAATTGTAACTGAGCAACTTTTTGGACAATATTTCGTGCGACACGCAGTCAAAAGCCTTCTGCAAATCGCAGAAAACCGCACCCCGGTATTCACACTGTTCGTATGAGTCCACTATAAGGTCCACCAATTGCTCCACCGCTTGTGACGTTGATTTCCCTTTCCTGAATCCAAATTGTGACCCATAAAACAAATTATTATTTTCGAAGAACCCAGTTACTTGATTTTTTAATATTGTTTCAATGATTTTTGACAAAACTGGAAGAATCGAGATGGGTCGGTAATTACCGGGATCCGCGGTGGAGCCCTTTTTATAAATCGGTATTACCTTCGATTTCTTGAGTGCCGCCGGAAAAATTCCTGAAGCGATAATTTTGTTTATTAGTTTGGTTAGAGGTGTTATTATAATGTTCTTAACGGTCTTTATCAACTGAACATTCATTCCGAAACAGTCGCGACTGCTCTTGTTTTTTAGTCCCTCAATTACATCGCGAACCTCCACGAAAGAAACCTCCCTAAAAGCAAATGTTTCAAGAGCAGCTGCGCTGCCTCGGAGATATTCGCCAAATTTCTTCCTGGCGGAAGGAATTCCGTTGTGTATCGTGTTAGAAACATTGGTAAAAAATTCATTGAGTTGATCAGGAGATAGCTCAGTTTTTGAGTGGGTTTTTGTTTTCTTTCGATGCAAATTAATCAAATTCCAGTAAGCGGAAGCGCTTCCGTTCGATTTTTCAATATAATGTGCATACGCGGATTTTTTCGCTTTATTAAGTTGTTGCCTATACTCCAATCTACATTGTTTCACTTCACGAGCCAAAAAATCGGTCGGGTACGCCGCATATTCCTCCCTTATTGAATTTAACTCGTTTCGCTTGCTTCGCAGACCCTCGTGAAACCATCGTATGTTTGCAGATGCTGTTGACTTGGAAGAACACGTGGTTTTGATCGGGAAAGCAATTTTTATTGCGGTCGTAAAGTTACCAAGTAGCATGTCAAATGCAGCATCGACATCCACATCAGGCTGATCCACCCAAGACCAGTCACAACTGTCAATGTATGTAAAAAATTTAAAACGGCCCTGCTCCGTGTAAGGCTGTGTCTTTATAGTGTAATTTTCCGGACCTGTATCTAGGTCGACGTCAACAAATACCGCTTTATGATCGGACAAGCCGGGATCACTCACGAATGAATGATAAGCAACATCACAAGAACGACTCATCAAGATGTTGTCAAGGCAACTCGCGCCCCTGGTAGGTTCAAACAATGTAGCCCCAAAGTCATAAGTACCTATAAGGTCGCTAAATCTATTAAAATTGGCATCATTACATAAAAAATTTATATTGAAGTCGCCGGTAATAATTGTTTGTAAGTTTCTTCCAGCGACGATGCCCAACATTGCATCGAATGCATCCAGGAATACACCAAAATCGCCTGAAGGCGGACGATAAATTGTGACTATGATAAGTTTCTCTTTTGTGAGCTCGGTCGCAGTCATCTCGCAATGGCCCTCCACTGACAACAAACTTATCTCTTCGAACGAAGTAAATTGGTCTGTCAATAAAATTTTGATGATTCTGAAAATTTTTGAGGTTAGGATTTTTTGTAAATTGATAATTCCAAATATTTGCAAATAATCTATTAGGGCCTTGAATTTCAGCCGTTTCGTCGGAAAAATTAAAAACAAATTTTCACGTTTTTTCGGTAGCAAAAAAAAATTTCATCAGAATTTGAAAAAAATAATTTGTTACATCCCTCAACTTTACTTCTATCCTACATTGAGCTAAAATTGAGGGAAGCGACATGAATTTCTCGAAAATTTTGATGAAATTTTTTGTTGCTCCTAATAAGGTACCGGAAAACGTTAGAAAAAAATTTTAATTTTTGTGACGAAACGGTTGAAATTTCAGGCCATAATAGATCATCTGCAAATATTCCAAATTATTAATTTACAAAAAATCCTAACCTCAAAAATTTTTGGGACTATCAAAATTTTATTGACAGCTTAATGGTGCCAAGCAATTTTTTTCGCGATACTTATAGCATGATTTATGTAGTTTCTAAATGTGAAAATAAATTTGGAAAAATATACATACAGAACGTCTTTTTCGAAAAAACTTTGAAGTTTTTTTTATCGAGGCCGGCCCTGGAAATTTCGAACTGCTTGATGAGGCGATGTGTCAATTATCAATAGTAGAGTTAACTCACAAAATTTCAATCGAATCCATTGGATCGTCCTAAAGATATGGCTTTTATCAAAAAATCGACAAAATACATGAATCACCGAAAATTTTCGAAGCCAGATCCTGGTTTGCCTGGAAAAACTGGACCCACCCTCAGGCTATGTTCATTTGGTGGTGAATCACCCTGTATAGTCGCCAAGCATAATAGTGTTACGAGCGGTGATTCCCGTGCATTATGGTAAACACGCGATCTTTCCAGAGTCTTCCATTGGGCTGCAGTGTACAAGTGCGGAGCGTTCTTGTGCATTCCAGAGCGTGCGTGTACGTGAAACTGAATGGAGCGATTCCAACGCTCGATCAGGACACATCTGTCCATTTGGCGGCGACGCCGGCTCTAGAGCACGGCAGAATTATACGCGAAAGGTGTGTGATTATTCGGGAGTCGTCTAGAAATCGCATGCCGAATCACTGAGGAAACTGCTGAAGAACGCATGGAACATTCGAGATGAATTAGTCGGACCCATAAAAGGCATCAATCGTCAGCTCACGGGCAGTTATGAATTGGAATGCGAAGTGGTAGCGAGCGGATTAAAAGCGAGTAGTTAACACAGCGATATTCCTAAGTGAATAATTGTTGGCGTGTATTTATTGCAGTACGCAGTAATAAACAGTGTGTGTTTTCAAACGATCGTCTCAATTATATTCGAACCCGTACGCGAAATTCGTAACAATAGGGAGGTGACAGTTTATGATGACCAACTGACTTATGACATCTAAAAGTAAAAATTTCAATGTAGGTAATTTATGCGCTATATGAATTTCCCTACTCGATTATGGATGGTTCTTTTGGCGCATAGGGCCGGATATAACCAACGAAGCACTCTGTATATTTTTTTATATTCCTATTTAATCACAAAACTGTAGGTACCTAATTGTTGTTGTATGTTTTCATTGCATTTTGTTCGACTTTTTCCAGTGCTTTGACGGACTAAAATCCAAAAATTTCGACTTCAAATCCAAAGTCGAGCTCGTCGCCGGCGACTGCTGCGAACCCAGACTGGGACTGAGCCCGACGGACTGGGATTATCTGGTCGAAAACGTCGACGTCATAGTGCATTCGGCCGCCGACGTCAAGTTCGACAGGACGCTCAAATTCGCCGCCCACAGCAACGTGCGGGCTGTCCGTGATGTTCTGGAGATGGCCAGGAACAGCGGAAATCTCAAATCGCTGGTCTACGTTTCGACGGCCTTCTCGTCCTGCCATCAGCAGCACATCAAAGACGACTTTTACGAACCGGGGATGTCGGCCGAAGCGCTCCTGACGATGGTCGAGGCTTTGGATGAGGAAACGTTGAAAATACTCACGCCGCGGTAAACAAAGTTGGTACTGTCCTGGATGGGTTGCCAGAAAATCGCATTCAGAATCCTCGATTTAGTCAGAAACGGCAGCTCATTTGAAGCAATTGATTAGGAAGAATAAATATAGCACGGCTGGATTTTCATAGAGTCGGTTAGATTTGGATTATCAACTCCCATGAGAGAAAATCACTGAAGCTATTCAGCAAAAAATTAATTCAACTGACGACTTCATAGTGAGAAAATCACCAAAATCTCCACATTTAGAGTAAGGGAACTGCTGATTTTTTTTTTCGTAGGCAAAAAGTTCAATCAAATTTCACGGGAATGGAAGTGACGAACCACTGAAGACTGAAGCTATTTACTTTGACAGGGTGAAATTACCAACTACATGGTAAAAATTCCATCAGATCGTTAACTCATATGAACGAAATAGGTACACTTGAGCTACTGGCGTGACAGATAAAAATCACTAAAATTGACGAGTCTATAGTGAGAAAATCACTTAAATTACCAGATTTAGGGAGAGAAATATGCTGAAATTGCTTTATTGGAGGTGAAAAGTTAGATCGAATTATCAGTTTCCACGGAAGTGGAAGTGAATCACCGAAGCGATCACCTTGACAAGATGAAATCATCAATTTCAGAGTTAGAAATGCACCAGAATTAAAAAACTTGAGTGAGAAAATCGCTAAGATTGTGTTTAGTGAAACAAAAAGTTTCAGCAGATCATCAACTTCCATGAGCGAAAATCACTGAAGCTATTAGCTGCGACGAAGAAAAGTCACTAAAACTGACTACTTATACGAGTGAGAAAATCACTCAAAAAACCACATTTAGAGTGAGAAAATAACTGTAACTGCGTTCCTTCAAGCATGAAGTGTGATTAGAAAATCATTGCAACTTACAGCTTTGCCTGGAAAATCAACTACAAATGCCAATTTTAGAGTGAGAGAATCACCATAATTGTTTGGAATGAGAAAAACTATTTTTCAGATCTTTAATTCACTTGAGCAAAAATCACTGAAGCTACTAGGTGTGACGGAGCAAAATCACTTATACTGACCAGTTTATAGTGAGAAAATCACTCAAATGGTCACATTTAGAGTGAGATAATTGTTAGGATTGTTTTTTTTTTGAGGAAAAAAGTGTTATCAATTTTCACAGGAGTGAAAGTGAATCACTGAAGCTATCAACTTTGACAAGATAGCATTACCAAGTATATCGTGAGAATTCCATCAGATCGTTAACTCATGTGAACGAAATAGGTACACTTGAGCTACTTGGCGTAACACAAAAACTAAAATTTACGGGTTTATAGTGAGAAAATCACTCGGATTGCCAAATTCAGATAGAAAAAATTGCTAAAATGGCTTCATTTGAGGTGAGAAGTTAGACCTTATCATCAATTTTCACGGAAAAGGAAGTGAATCACCTAAGCGATCACCTTGACAAGATGGAATTATCCATTTCAGAGTGAGAAATGCGCTAGAATAACAAAACTTGAGTGAGAAAATCGCTATAATTGAGTTTAGTGAGACAAAAAGTTCCAGCAAATCATCAACTTCCATGAGCGAAAATCACTGAATCGCTGCGACGAAGGAAAGTCACTGAAACTGACTACTTATACGAGTGACTACTATATGAGTAAGAAAATCATTCGAAAAGCCACATTTAGAGTGAGAAAATAACTGTAACTGCGTTCCTTCAAGCATTAAGTGTAATTAGAAAATCATTGCAACTCACTGCTTTGCCAGGAAAATCAACTAAAAATGCCAATTTTAGAGTGAGAGAATCACCATAATTGTTTTAAATGAGAATTTTTGTTTTTCAGATCATTAATTTACTTGAGCAAAAGTCACTGAAGCTATTAGGTGTGACGGAGAAAAATCACTTATACTGACCAGTTTATAGTGAGAAAATCACCCAAATGGGCACATTTAGAGTGGGAAAATTGTTAAAATAGTTTTTTTTTGAGGAAAAAAATGTCATCAATTTTCACGGGAGTGAAAGTGAATCACTGAAGCTATGAACTTTGACAGGATATGATCATAAACTTCATACTGAGAAAAGAGCTGAAATTAAGTATCAGATTTAGAGTGAGAAAATCACTATAACTGCTTTTCGGCGGACGGAAAATTACATCAGATCATTAACTCACGTGAGCGAAAAATCATTGAAGCTGCTAGGTTTGATAAATAAATACCACCAAAATTGACGAGTTTATAATGAGACAATCACCCAAATGGAATTCTTGAGAGTAAGAAAATTATTTGCATTGCTTTTTTTGAAGCAAAAAAATTGATCAAATCACCAATCTTACGGTAGTGGAACTGAATCACCAGAGCTATCAACTTTGACAGCATGACATAATCTCTATAGTCTCTATAGTGAAAAAAGCGCTAGAATTGAATATCGGATTTAGAGTGAGAAAATCACTAAATTGCTTTTCGGGGGACGAAAAGTTACATCAGATCATTAACTCATGTGAGCGAGAAATCACTGGAGCTGCTATAGGTCTGATGAAGGGAAATCACCAAAATTGACAAGGTTACAGTGGGACAATCACCCAAATGGATTCCTTGAGAGTGAGAAAATTATTTGCATTGCTTCTTTTGAGGCAAAAAGTTTGATCAAATTACTAATTTTACGAGAGTGGAAGTGAATCACCCAAGCGATCACCTTGACAAGATGAAATTATTAATTTCAGAGTGAGAAATGCGCTATAATTACAAAACTTGAGTGAGAAAATCGCTATAATTGGGTTTAGTGAGACAAAACGTTTCAGCAGATCATCAACTTTCATGAGCGAAAAACACTGAAGCTATTAGCTGCGACGAAGGAAAGTCACTAAAACTGACTACTTATACGAGTGAGAAAATCACTCGAAAAGCCACATTCAGAGTGAGAAAATAACTGTAACAGCGTTCCTTTAAGCATCAAGTATAATCAGAAAATCATTGCTAACCACAGCTTTGCCAGGAAAATTAACTAAAAATGCCAATTTTAGAGTGAGAAAATCACCATAATAGTTTCAAATGAGAAAAACTATTTTTCTGATCATTAACTCACTTGAGAAAAAGTCACTGAAGCTACTAGGTGTGACGGAGAAAAATCACTTATACCGAGGGGTTAACCACCGTGGAGGTTTTCTGTCCCTTGCCTTGGAGATCCGTGGAGGTTTGGTGGAGATCCGTGGGGATCCGTGGGGATCCGTGGAGATCCGTGGGGGTTTTTGGGGATTCGTGGAGATCCATGGAGGTTTCGTGGAGATCCGTGGAGGTTCCGTGGAGATCCATGGAGGTTTCGTGGAGATCCATGGAGGTTTCGTGGAGATCCATGAAGGTTTTATGGAGATCCGTGGAGATTTGTGGAGATTTCTGCTCAATTTGGACATTTTTCCGATATTTGAAGTCATGATATCTTTGAATCAATATTTTGATAAGTTTGATTCGTTGGCCAGCTCTAGTTAAAAATAGTAAAGAAATACTTCGTATTGATAGAGCGGCAAATTTTTGATATCGTTAATACATAATTCTGTACTATCCCATTCAAATTCAAGACGACCTGTAACGGATATCACTCCTGTTTTCCCTTTCCTGTTTTCAAGTTATTGACGTTTAAGCCAAACACGTAACTTTCGTGCTCGTCGAAATGTTCGTGTTTGTTGCGAATCGTTGCAAATGAGAAAATCAAGGTAAGTGCCAGTTTTTTTTTTTTTTTTTTTTTTTTTTTTTTTTTTTTTTTTAGACCAGTTTGACATAAGCGAAATAGCACTTTTCGAGAATAAGTCTTGGATGCAGTAAACTGCACGCCGGCGAAAGTTTAACCCAGGAGATTACAAGGAAAAAGTAGGTGGCCCTGTCATAAAGGGGACCTGAAGCCGTACATTTCACAATAACAATTTAACCACCATTCTCTTCCTTATGCAATCATTTTGAGTCGATCTAGATACGGGAGAATACAATTTACTTACGTTAACTATTTAGCTTTCGCACTTAAACAGGGCATTTTCCTGGCCGCATACTGCACATGTCCGAGGTGCAAATAATGGCGGGATATTGAAAACAACCGGACAAACCAATGTATTTACGCAGATTTCGCTGAGTTCAGTCAGCTTATTTAAGGTTCATTCAGTCAGCTTATTTAGCCGCAGTTTTGGTTTTAGCCGTAAGCGCTCCATCGCTTATTGGCTGTTCTGAGGAGGCTGGTTCATAAGAGCCAATGGGCGTCTATGCGCTTGCGACTAAAATTAAAACTACCTTTAGCCGCAAGTTTTAGTTTTAGTCGCAAGCGCAGAGACGCCCATTGGCTCTTATGAACCAGCCTCCTCAGAACAGCCAATGAGCGATGCAGCGCTTACGACTAAAATTAAAACTTGCGGCTAAATAAGCTGACTGAACGCACCTTTTGTCATGAACAAAGTTTCTGCACAGATGAAATATTATAGCTATTTTATCTCAAAAATAGACTAGCGCTGGAAATCTTCCGCGCTGTATTACATTACAGGTGCATTAGAGTAGGATTCAAAGGTTTTTGTCCGGTTGTTTCAAAAAGCCCGCCTAAAATTCAGCGAATATCCCTGAAATGATTGCTCATGACAAGCCCCTATTGTTAACTTTCCTTGCTTATCGCCATGGTAACCACACTCTATTCTTGCTGGTCTTTTTTTTTGACAATTGACGTTTCATTCACAATGGTCAACGTTTGACAGCTAGCCGACAGCTGGGTGCGACATCGCTCATTGCAGGTTATTTTTATTGTGCCTTTCAAAGTGTATGCTGTAAAGAAGAAAACAGAATACGTGCCAGATATTTCAGCTTTTGTGTCATGCAGGGTCAATACAGAACTCTTGATGGGACCCCACGGGCTCAACTTAGGCAACAGTGAAAACGGCTGTATTGTTGATTGCCTATATCACTTGAGCGGAAAATAAAAGCACGCTACGAAAATTGTACAGTTGTATTGTTACTCGTATGTTGCGTATAGGAGCTGTGTTTTATTCCTTTTTTTCAAGTACTTTACGCCTTTTTATGCTTTTGCGCGATGATTTTGATGCGTTGTTATCCTTTTCTTGAGCTCTTTCGGTTTTTTCCCTGCATTTCATTCTTTCTTTACACGCGTCGACTACCTCATCTTGCGACTTTCTTCCCGTTTCGTGTGTTATTCTTACTTTTTGATGTTTTTTTTTTACGATTGTTAGCGATTTTCAGCCCTGTTTCTTGTTTTATGACGCGTTCTTTTCAGATTGTCCTCGCCCAACACCTCTATTCCGCTCCACGGTCCCGTTTGTGCCTTTTGGTAGCGTATTGCCACTAAACAATGTCTTTTCCTGGTTTTCTCAAGATTTCTTGCCATTTCCTGTCCTGTCTTGTTTTATGACGCGTTATTTTCAGCTTTTCCCGGCTCAACAACTGTTTATTACTCCCCAGTCCCATTAGTGTGTTTATTCTTTCGTTAAGTACCATTTCCACTTCGTTCGGGAGGTTGCATATCCGCCCGGCGCTAAAAATAGACTGCGTAGTTTCCTACTTTTCATGAATTTTTTCTTCAAAATGTGTGTATCTTCCGCAAAATTCCTTTCAGAAAACCTTCTTAGCCACTGTTTGTAGTCCATTCCTACTTATGGAATGATCGAAATCGAAGTCGTCTTTATAACACGGTCACAATCACAAACTTATCAGAAAACAATTGGATTTGATTCCCACTTGAGACAACCCTATATGCAGTATGTGTGTACGAATGTATGCGAAAGCTGCGCATGCGCTATACTGTGGAGATTCATGGAGATTTTGTGGAGATCCGTGGAGGTTTTGTGGAGATCCGTGGAGATCTGTGGGGATCCGTGGAGATCCGTGGGGATCCGTGGAGATCCGTGGGGATCCGTGGAGATCCGTGGGGATCCGTGGAGATCCGTGGGGATCCGTGGAGATCCGTGGGGATCCGTGGAGATCCGTGGGGATCCGTGGAGATATGTGGAGATATTGTGGAGGTATTGGAGGTTTTACTCTATTTGGAGGTTTTTTGTACCAGATTTTTGACCGTGGTCGACCCCTCGACTTATACTGACCGGATAGTAGTAGTAGGATAGTGAGGAAATCACTCGAATTGCCAAATTCAGATGAAAAAATTGCTAAAATTGCTTTATTTGAGGTAAAAAGTTAAATCGAGTCATCAATTTTCACGGAAGTGGGAGTGAATCACCAAAGCGATTACCTTGACAAAATGAAATTATCAATTTCAGAGTGAGAAATGCGCCAGAATTATAAAACTTGAATGAGAAAATCGCTATAATTGGGTTTAGCATCAAGTGTAATCAGAAAATCATTGCAACTCACAGCTTTGCCAGAAAAATTAACTAAAAATGCCAATTTTAGACTGAGAAAATCACCATAATTGTTTTAAATGAGAAAAACTAATTTTCAGATCAATATTAACTCACTTGAGCAAAAGTCACCGAAGCTACTAGGTGTGACGGAGAAAAATCACTTATACTGACCAGTTTATAGTGAGAAAATCACTCTAATGGTCACATTCAGAGTAAGAAAATTGTTAAAATGTTTTTTTTTGAGGAAAAAAGTGTTATCAATTTTCACGGGAGTGGAGGTGAATCACTGAAGCTAGGTGTAATCATTAACTTCAGAGTGAGAAAAGCGCTAGAATTAGGTATCAGATTTAGAGTGAGAAAATCACTATAACTGCTTTTCGGGGGGCAAAAGATTCCATCATTAACTCAAGTAAGCGGAAAATCATTGAAGCTGCTAGGTTTCATGAAGAAAAATCACCAAAATTGACGAGTTTATAATGAGACAATCACCCAAATGGATTTCTTGAGAGTGAGAAAATTATTTGCATTGCTTTTTTTGAAGCGAAAAGTTTGATCATATTACCAATTTTACGGGAGTGGAACTGAATCACTAGAGCTATCAACTTTGACAGCATGGAATAATTATCTGTAGAGTGAAAAAGGCGCTAAAATTAAATATCGGATTTAGAGTGAGAAAATCACTAAATTGCTTTTCGCGGAACGAAAAATTCCATCAGATCATAACTCACGTGAGCGAAAAATCACTGAAGCTGCTATAGGTTTGATAGAGAAAAATCACCAAAATTGACAAGTTTTCAGTGAGACAATTACCCAAATGGATTCCTTGAGAGTGAGAAAATTATTTGCGTTGCTTTTTTTGAGGCAAAAAATTTGATCAAATTACCAATTTCACGGGAGTGGAAGTGAATCACCAGAGCTATCAACTTTGACAGCATGAAATAAATATCTCCAAGAGTGAGAAATGCGCTAAAATTAAATATCAGATTAGAGTGAGAAAATCACTAAATTGCTTTTCGGGGGACGAGAAATTTCATCAGATCATTACAAAACTTTAGTGAGAAAATCGCTATAATTGGGTTTAGTGAGACAAAAAGTTTCAGCAGATCATCAACTTCCATGAGCGAAAATCACTGAAGCTATCAGCTGCGACGAAGGAAAGTCACTGAAACTGACTACTTATACGAGTGAGAAAATCATTCGAGAATCCACATTAAGAGTGAGAAAATAACTGTAACTGCGTTCCTTCAAGCATGAAGTGTGATTAGAAAATCATTGCAACTTACAGCTTTGCCTGGAAAATCAACTACAAATGCCAATTTTAGAGTGAGAGGATCACCATAATTGTTTGAAATGAGAAAAACTATTTTTCAGATCCTTAACTCACTTGAGCAAAAATCACTGAAGCTACTAGGTGTGACGGAGCAAAATCACTTATACTGACCAGTTTATAGTGAGAAAATCACTCAAATGGTCACATTTAGAGTGAGATAATTGTTAGGATTGTTTTTTTTTTGAGGAAAAAAGTGTTATCAATTTTCACAGGAGTGAAAGTGAATCACTGAAGCTATCAACTTTGACAAGATAGCATTACCAAGTATATCGTGAGAATTCCATCAGATCGTTAACTCATGTGAACGAAATAGGTACACTTGAGCTACTTGGCGTAACACAAAAACTCAAATTGACAGGTTTATAGTGAGAAAATCACTCGAATTGCCAAATTCAGATAGAAAAAATTGCTAAAATGGCTTCATTTGAGGTAAAAAGTTAGACCTAATCATCAATTTTCACGGAAGTGGAAGTGAATCACCTAAGCGATCACCTTGACAAGATGGAATTATCAATTTCAGAGTGAGAAATGCGCTAGAATAACAAAACTTGAGTGAGAAAATCGCTATAATTGGGTTTAGTGAGACAAAAAGTTCCAGCAGATCATCAACTTCCATGAGCGAAAATCACTGAATCTATTAGCTGCGACGAAGGAAAGTCACTGAAACTGACTACTTATACGAGTGACTACTAAGTATACGAGTGAGAAAATCATTCGAAAAGCCACATTTAGAGTGAGAGAATAACTGTAACTGCGTTCCTTCAAGCATTAAGTGTAATCAGAAAATCATTGCAATCAAATCACCAAATCATTGAATCACCAAAGCTATCAACTTTGACAGCATGAAATAATTATCTCTAGAGTGAAAAATGCGCTAGAATTTGATATCGGATTTAGAGTGAGAAAATCACTAAATCGCTTTTCGGGGGACGAAAAATTCCATCAGATCATTAACTCACGTGAGCGAAAAATCACTGGAGCTGCTATAGGTTTGATGGAGAAAAATCACCAAAATTGACAAGTTTACAGTGAGACAATCACCCAAATGGATTCCTTGAGAGTGAAGAAATTATTTGCGTTGCTTCTTCTGAGGCAAAAAGTTTGATCAAATTACCAATTTCACGGGAGTGGGAGTGAATCACCAGAGCTATCAACTTTGACAGCATGAAATAATTATCTCTAGAGTGAGAAATGCGCTTGAATTGAATATCAGATTTAGGGTGAGAAAATCACTAAATTGCTTTTAGTGAGACAAAAAGTTCTGAGAAATGTCACGGAAACTGACTACTTTCACGAGTGAGAAAATCATTCAAATAGCCACATCAAGAGTAAGAAAACAACTGTCACTGCTTTCTTTCAAGCATGAAGTTTAATCAAATTATCAACTTCTAAAAGAGAAAATCATTGCAACTCACACCTTCACCGAAAAAAAATCACAAAAAATAACGATTTTTGGGTGAGAAAGTCACTATAATTGTTTTGAGTGGGACAAAATATTCTTCAGATTATTAACCACATGAGCGAAAATCACTGAAGCTACTATTCAGATGGGACGGAGGCAAATCACAGAAATTGACGAGTTATATTGAGAAAATCACTCAAATGGCCACATTTAGAGTGAGTAAATTGTTGAAATTGGTATTTTTCAAGGCCAAAGGTTTGATCAAATCATCAATTTTCACGGCAGTGGAAGTGAATCACTAAAGCTATCAACTTTGACAGGATAAATTATCAATAATTGTTTTTAGTGAGTGAAAAATTGCATCAGATCATTACTCACATGAGCGAAAATCACTGAAGCTATTGGTCGGGCCGGCAAAAAATCACCAAAACTGACGACTTCAAGAGTGAGAATCAGTCGAATAGCCACATTTACAGCGAGCAAGTAAATGTTACAGCTTTTCTCCAAGTATTAAGTCATGAGATCGTCAACTTCCACAAGAGAATATCATCAAAGCTATTAGCGTTGGCGACGAAAAATCACTAAAACTGAAGACTTTATAGTGAGAAAATCATTCAAACTGTCACATTTGAATTAAGAAAATCGCTGGAATTGCTTTTCTGAGCAAAAAAGTATAATCAAATTATGAAATTTCACGGTAGTAAAAGTGAATCACTGAAGCTATCAACTTGACAGGATAAAAATATACTAGGATTGTCAATTTTAGACAGAGAAATGCGCCAGAGTTAGTGAATTCAGAGTGAGAAAATCACTATAAGTGCTTTTAATGGGGGCAAGAAGTATCATCAGATCATTAACACATGAGCAAAAATCACCAGAGCTATAAATTTGACAGAAAAGCACTAAGACCGACGAATTTAGAGTGAGAAAATCAATCAAACAACCACATTTAGAGTGAGAAACTATAACTAAAGTGAGTGACATTAAAGTGAAAAAATCACTCAAATTGCTATATTTAGAGTGAGAAAATCGCTGAAACTGTTTTTTAGGCAGAAATGTGATCAAATTATTGAATTTTCATAAGCGTGAATTACTAAAGATATCAGTCTTAACAGAATATAATTATTACATTCAACAACTTTAGCGTGAGAAAAGCGCTAGATTTAGCTAATTTATAGTGAGAAAATCACTAAATCGCTTTTACTGTTACAGAAAATGCCAACAGATGATCAACTTGCGACTTCTAAGTGAGAAAAAAACTAAAATGAACACTAAAATGCCAAGTTCAGAGCAAAGACTGCGCTAGAATTAGTGAATTCAGAGTGAGAAAATCACTGAAGTTGCTATCACTGAGGCAAAAAGTAGCATCAGATCTTTAACTTACATGAGAGAAAAATCATTAAAGCTCTCAACTTTGACAAAAAAAAATAGTGAGATTATCAATTTTAGAGTGAGAAAATCACTCAAATTGCCTCATTGGGAGTGAGAAAATCGCTAAAATTATTTTAATAAGCAAGAAGTGTGATCAAATTATTTTTTCCAGAAGTAAAAGTGAATCAGTGAAGCTTATCAACTTTCACAGGATCAAATATATACTAGAACTGTCAAATTTAGAGTGAGAAAAACTGTAGAACTAGTAAATTCAGAGTGAGATAATCACTATGAATGCATTGTTGCTGAAATTGCTTTATAAAGCAAAAAAAAAACAAATTATCAAATTTCATGGGAGTAAAAGTGAATTACTGGAGGTATCAGCTTTTACTCGATAAATATACTAGAATTGTAAACGTTAGAGTGAGAGATGCGCTAGAATCAATGAATTTAGAGTAAGAAAATTACTGGAATTGCTCTTGCTGAGACAAAAAGTAGCATCAGATCACTACTACGCAAATGAGCAAAAATAACTGAAGCTATTCGCTTCGAAGAAGGGAAAATCGCTGGAACTGATGTCTTTAGAGTGAGAAAATTACTCGAATTGACTCATAAGGAGTGAGAAAATTGCTGAAATTGTTTTTCTAGGTAAAAAGTGTAATCAAATCATCGATTTTCACAAAAGTGAAAGTGAATCTGAAGCAATCAACTTTGACAGCAGAAAATTACCAAATATGCCAATTTTAGAGTGAGAAAATCACTTATAATTGCTCTCACTGAGACATAAAATGCCATCAAATCTTCAACTTACAATCACGAAAATCACTGAAGCTATTATCAGCTTTGACAAAGAAAAATCACCGAAACTGACGACTTTGGAGTGAGAAAATCACCTAATTAGACAAAAAGCGCTGCAAGGAAATCGCTGAAATTGCTTCTTCAAGTAAAAAAGTGTAATCAAAATATCAACTTTCACGGAAGTGAAAGTGAATCACCACAGCTATCAAGAGTGGCGGGATAAAATCACTGAATTGCCAACTTTAGATCGAGAAATGCGCTAAAATCGCAAATTTACAGTGAGAAATTACCATAATCGCTTCTCTTCAGGCAAGAAATGTCGCCAGTCTATCAACTTCCACAAGAAAAAATCAATTAAGCTATTGGAGCTTTAAAAGAAAGGAGTCACTTAAAGCGCGTGATTTAGAGTGAGAAGATCACCAAAATTGACAAATTAATAGTGAGAAAATAACTGAAGTTGCTTTTCTTTAAGCAAGAAGGGCCATTAGATCATCAACTTTCATAAGAGATAATCCTCGAAAATCAATCAGAGCTATGAAAGGAAAAAGTCACTGAAACTTCCAACTTTAGCGTGAGAAATACACGTAAATTGCCAAATTTAGATTGAAGAAATGGACGTATTCGCTTTTTTTCAGGCAAGAAGTATCAACAGATCACTAACTCTCGCGACAGAAAATCACTGAAGCTATCAGAGCTTTTGCAGAAAAATTCACTGAAGATGCCAATTTTAGAGTGAGAAAATCACTGGAATCGAAATTTAGAGTGGAAAAGTAACTGTATTTGCCTTTCTTCAAGCAAAAAGCGTTATCAGATTATAACTTTCTCACGGGAGAATTTCTAGAGCTGTTAGCTTTGATGGGAAAAATCACTGAAATATGCAGCTCCAGAGTGAGAAAATTACTAAAATTGACCAATCTAGAATGGGAAAATGATTGTGATCTATTTCAAACAAAGAGTGTCTTCAAATTATCAACTTTCACAAAAAGAATCAATGGAACTATCAGCTTTGAAAAGATCAAAATCGCTTGAATATTGACAACTTCAGCGTGAGAAAATCACTCAAACTGTCAAAGTAGAGACAGAAAATAACTGCGATTGCTTTTCTTCAAGCAAGAAGTGTCACTAGATTATCAACTTCCATAAGATAAAAATCACTTGAGCATCAGATTTTACAATAGAAGATCATTGAAATTCACTATTTTAGAGTGAGAAAATCACTAGATCGCCAATTTGGAGAGAGAAAAAGCTGTAATTCCTTTTCTCGAGCAATGAGTGACATCAGATCATCTCAAATTTCACAAGAGAAAAACACTGATATAATCGCTGACAGGAGAAAACCGAGGAGAAAACTCTGTTGTCGTCAGACCATCCATCAACTTTCACGGAAGAAAATCGCTAAAGCTATCAGATTTACAAAAAAGAAATCGCTCAAATTGCAAACTATAGGGTGAGAGAATCACTAACATCCCCAGATCAGGGTGAGAAAATCACTAATGAAACCAACAAATCAGAGTGAGAAACTAAAATGGCTGCTTTCTAAAGCAAGAAAAGTCAAAGATCACTACGAGGATCACTACTTTCACAAGAGAAAATCACTGAATCTATCAGCTTTGACCGAAGAGAGTCACTAAAATTGCCAATTCTAGAGTGAGAAAACTATTGAAATCGACAAATTTGGACTGAGAAAATGAGCGCTATTGCTTTTTTTAGCAAGAAGGGTCACCAGATCGTCAACTTCCACAAGAGTAAATCACTGAAGCCATCAGCCCTGTCAAGAGAAAACTAGCTGAAATTGCCAAATACAGAGTGACAAAATCACTAGAACTGTCAAATTTGGAATAAGAAAATAGCTATTGTTGCTTTTTTTCAAGCAAGAAAGTGTCATCAAGGCATCAATTTTCACACGAGAAAATCACTCAAGCCATCAGCTTTGACATTGACAGTACAAAATCGATAGTTTCCAATTTTTATAGTGAGAAAATCACTAAAATTGCCTAATTTGGAGTGAGAAAATAATTGTCGTTGCTGCATTTGAATTCGGAGAATGTTCTCTATAATGTTCCTTTTAAAGCCAGAAGTGTCATCAGACCATCAACTTTTACAAAAAAGAATCACTGGAGCTATCAACTTTGACAGGCGAAAGCTAGTTACAATTGCCAACTTGAAAGTGAGAGAATCACTAACATTGCCAAATTCAGGGTGATAAAGAATAACTATTGTTGCTTTGGTTCCAGCAAGAAGTGTCATTAGATTATCAACTTTCACAAAAAAGAATCCACTGAAGCTATCAGGTTTGACAGCAAAAAATCACTAAAATTACCAACTTGAGAGTGAGAAAATCACTGAAATTAGGCAAATCTGAGTTGAAAAATCACTAAATTAGCCGAGTTTAAGAGTAAAAAAGAGCACTGATGATATTTTTTCAACAAGAAGAGTCATCGCGCTAGAAAATTCCACTCGTTTAGAAAGTCGACTGTTTCTAGTGTAAGCAGGGCTTTAGATACACTGTGATTGTAAAATTTGCTGAAAGTGATGCAAATGTAGTTTTGTTTAAAGCTGGGCTCACAGTTGAATTTCAAGTTTACGATACAATCAATGGCTCTCGTTCAAGGCTTCACTTGAGAAAACATTCAAAGATTACATGTGAACTGAGCATTAAGAGAAATGAAACCCGCAGAGAAACATCATCAGCTGATAACAATGCTAGGCAAAAACTTCGCTTTTGTATCTGAGGTACATTCACACTTGAATGCCATGCTTGCGCTAGAAAATTCCGCTCGCTTATAGCGAAACAGCGATTGATTTTTACGTATAAGCAGAGCTTTAGTGCTTAGGTGAAGCTAGGCTTACAGTTGAAGCTTACAATTAGTCATTGGCACAAGCTCTTTGAACGCTCGTGTTGATCACATGTTAGCCGGGGGGTACGCAAATTGTTTTCAGAAAATGTGAAAATGTCATTGGGGCACTTAGCATACCTCAACAAGGCACTGCTCACGTAATCCCAAAAACGCAGCAGTTGAACCGGATTTTAACAAAATATTCTTCGATTCTATGTCTAGAGATGTCTATTTTTTGTCTAGAAATCAAATTGCCTCAAAGAAAACTTCAGCCAGAGAAAATAACAAAAAAATACGTTAGCAGAAAAATACAAGTTGGGATAGAACCAACAAACTATCTAAATACAAAAAAAAGCTAAAGCCAAATTATAGTTGAAATACACAACTTTGAAACCAAGCTTGTAAACTAATAAAATATTCCTCGGAATAGGTACCAGCTTTGAACCTTCAAGTCACTAGAATCGACAACTGTGACACAAGAAAATCACCAGACTTGACGTTTGAACTAATAATTATACTAATTACAGACTGATATCAAAATGGCAAAATACGTACATCTACACTAAAGCCATCGCAGAAGACTTGATCAGAAGAGAAGGCAAAAACTTACCGGTGGCCATTGTGAGGCCCGCTATCAGTAAGTCAAAGCAATTAAAACTAACGGCACACTTCCTGTTCGGCACCATTTTCAAATTTAGCGCCAAAGATCACCTTCCACTGGCTAAAATAACTATCATGTCGCTAATCATAATAAACGTTAAAATAGTCAATTATTCAACAAGCATGTAATGATTGCTATTGGTCAAGAGGATTCATTTTTTTGGCATGAGCCTCGGTGAGTATCGTGAAACATCCGAATGAGTAATGCGCATTACACTAGAGTAGAATGCTACGCTTTATCAAACTGGTAAAGTATTGTTCAATGTAAACAAGTGAGATATGAGTGCATTATTCAATATCCCATTGAATCACAATTATTGTTAGTATAAACCAATTGAGAACCTTTTTTTCACACTCTCCCTTACGCTCTCCCTGGCGCGCCAAATTCAAAAATCGTGCCGAACTGGAAGTGCGCTTAGCCGCAGATTCGATGAAGACGTTTCTACACTTTCATAGTAGCCATTAAATCAGAATATTTTTCTAACAGTGCAAAATGAGCGAGAAATAAATTTGTCCGAAAAAAGTTTCAGGATCCGCTCGAGAACCGATGCAGGGCTGGATCGACAATTTTTACGGCCCCATCGGGTTCATGACGGGCATCTACGTGGGCTTCATCAGGGCCGTGATGCTGGACTTGGATAAAAGCACCGAGTTCGTTCCGGTCGATTACGTTTGCAACCTGATCTTGGCGATGGGCTGGAAGAACCACCGAGAAGCGGAAAGGTTAAAAAATATGTGTCAGCTTATGACAGCTGCCGTTTCAAAATCGATCTCAAAACAAAATTAGCCTAAAAACTTCGCCTTCTCCATTTTGGATTCAATCAGAAACGTAACCAAACGCAAAGCATTTTATACTCGAATAAGAATGCTGCTAGCACCGTCGGGAAAAGCAATGTAAATAAGGGGCAGTGATGAGTGGAAGAAAGACGAAACACGTCAGGTTTTGTGGGTGCTCACGCTGTGTTCAGCTACGTATTGATTCAGAACAATTTGTGGAAAACTCTGGTCAATTCAACTCGAAACAAGCTTTAATAGCAAAGATAACCTGTTCTTTTGTTTCCGTTGAAGCTGATTTTTGTTTCCAAAATGGCGCCTGCCAAGATGGCGGCTTGATATTTCAAAACCGAAAACACGTCGAGTTTGGTGTCGTTTCCGACTAATTCTGATACGGAGGAGACGTATTTGAATTAATTTTTCAATTCAGGGTTAATTTTTCAATACTAAGGCATTTTTCTTTCGATTTCGAGCTTGTTCCTTTGAATTACGGCATGGTTTTCTAAACAGAAGTATTTCATTCCTACCAGTTTGCAAGTTCAAGTCTACAACTTCGCTGGATCCAACGATAATCTCCAAACATGGCGTCAGTTTGTTGTCACTGAATTTTCACGTATACTCAAATTGAAAGCGATTCATTTCCAGGGAACGCAGTTGATGAACTGGACATGAACATGAAAGAATTTCCAACCAACAAAAAGCTGTGGATTCCAATCTATTTCCTGACCAAATGCCGATACGCTTACACCATCGCTGCTTTTCTATTGCACACTCTTCCATCGTATTTCATCGATTTAGTTCTTGTTGCCATGGGCAAAAAGCCGCAGTAAGTTTTCTAACTACACTAAAACTTGCCTGTTTTAGCAGGCTTTTCACAGACTTTCTTGCAGACCTTGTACAGACTTTTTTACTGACTTTCTTACAGACTTTCCAACCGAATTTTTACTGACTTTTCACGGATTCTTCAAGACTTTTTTGTAGCTGAACTTTTTTGATTTCGTAAATTTCAGAGCGATAAAAGGCTACCGGAAGTTCCACCGTCTGGCCGAAATGACCGTCTACTTTCGCATGCACATCTGGACGTGGAATGACGGCAACTGGAAAGGTCTATGGAACACCATGAGCGAAAACGATAGACAAATGTTCAACTTCAACTTGGAGGCGCTTAACTGGCACGAGTATGCAAGACAGAGCGCGATTGGTGCCAGGATTTACCTCGTCAAAGATCCGATGAGCACGCTGGACGCTGCCAGGAAGAAAACGAACATCCTGACGGGCGTCCACTACGTCCTGGTCGTGATGGTGCTGTTCGCGTTCTGCAAGGCCATCAGCGTCGTGCTGTTCAAAATGCTGTTGTCTTGAAGTCTGTCCGGCTGAAACCAAAACCATTTCTCAGTTTCGCTAGTTGTTAAGGAAATACCTGTATAAAACTGTCTTTCATTGTCACTTATAATGAATGTAATAAATGATGATAAATGTAAAAATGTACCTATTATGTAATGTATTGCCGTAAGAATATGCAAAGTTGCGAGTTATGTTTTGGTTGCGTCAGATGTCGCAATTCTGGTGCAACCGGCATTTGCATATATCCCCCCGCAAGATCTAAAATCGTGAAGTACTTGTTACCCGCAGTCAAGTCCAATTGTTCGTCAATCACTGGCATCGGTACATATTCTTTCACCGTGATGGAGTTTAACCGTCGATAATCAACTCAGAGTCTAGTGGTACTATCTTGTTGCTCAAACAGGTCGCTTTATTTCAGATCTGACACAACCAAAGCAACATCTTGTTTTGGCGTCAGCCATGGCACGTCCTGACTTTGACGGACGCCTGTGACTTTGACCCTGAGGCTTTTCTCACTCAGGATGGTCCCAATTGTGAGCAGGTTCAATAGCCGTTCCCTTCAGTCAGAGGAGCAGAATTATAGCGTCACTGAGAAAGAGCGTCTGCGGCAGAACAGGCGGCCATAGAAAAGTTACAGCTCTACGTAGAGGGCACACGCTCTTCGGTGGTCACCGATTTTGCTTTTCATCGGCTAAATTCGCCAAAAGACCTATTTGACATCTTTCTGTTTTGTTGAACCGCAATCCATCGTCGAACTATGAGAACACCAGTGAGTTGAGATACGGCATTAGGCTGGCAGGGCTTGAGATCTTTGACATATTTCTGGTACCTATCTTTCTTAAGTTGTGATCTCATCCTGGAAGTAGACTTTGGGATTTTCTCCGGCGGATTAAAATCATGCTGAATCTCTCAAGATGAGTGGAATAACGTGCCTTCAGACATTCAAGGAGCTTACTGACAGGTACCTGTAGTCAAGAACCCACTCAGCAAGAAAACATCTCTGTGACATCACTTAGATGTTCAAGTCACAACTGCGATGTTAACAAAAAAGTCTCTGCGATGTTAAGTGGACATCTCTGTTACTTCTTATGTCCGGGTAATTAGAACATGAATGAGATATCTCAAAGATGTCCAAATGTGACATACTATCTGCATCGCTATTCCACATCTCGTAGATATCACTTTTTGACGTACATGATACGTCGCATTTTGTATGTGTATTTTTAAATAAAAATTATTTTTTACCACTTTTCAACATAGTTTCATGTCATAGGAGGTTCCGCACCTATTTTTACTAAATTTTACATCTATACAGCATGTTTTTTCCCTAAGAAAAGTTCTTCTTCTATGGCGTCCTCCGCAGGATTCGAACCTGGATCCCCACAGGTGATGGTTAGAGGCACTGCTGTCGATTCGTCTAAGCTACCAACTTGTCTACTATAGTATATTTAAACAGCGCACTTGATGTTCAGGGATGTTTCTCGGAATATTTCATTAGGACTCCAAACGATACACCGAGCTCAAAAAGCCTCGCTGGGGCTCGAAACGTTACAGCAAGGCACAAGGGACTCCGTTGGGGCCCCGGACATTACAATAAGACATGAACGGGAGTCATCAAAGTATTCGAAAGCACAATAAAACAAAAAGGGGCCCATTTTGGGGTTCCGAATAACGCAAAAGCAAACACAAGGGTTCACTAAAGGTGCGAAAGTCACGACAAAATGCAAGAAGGCCCAGTAGCCTTTCGAAGAACACAAGGAGACACAAACGGGGCACACTAGTTCGGAAAGCCACAAGCACAACAAGACACAAAAGTTGTTCACGACACTTGAAGACATAAGAGGGCCCGCAAGGCCTCACACTAAACATGAAGACATAAGGCTGTTCTGGCATCACACACATGGAATAGAGGACAAAACTATTTATTAAATATTTTCCGACACACAGAGCTTAACGATGACAGCCCGCGAAATTTGAAAAATCTCTCAGTGACTACATCTCATTGACGTCAGTGAGATGTTACACTTCGGCAAGTTGAAAACAGTAACAATGTGATGTCCGGTAGATGTCTCATGTGTGATGTTTAATTTAAGTTCATTTCGAAACATCTCTCAGACATTACATCGTATAACATCGCGGATGAACATCACAGAGATGTGGAAGTAACGTTCATTGTGATGTTATTTTGTGACATGATTGAGATCATCTCATTTATGAAACATGACATGCTATGCTGAGTGGGAAGACTCAAGCGATAACAGCGAACACGGTCGAGGAGTCTTACCAGCTCACTAGAATACCGTTCAGCCGCCATAAAGCCCCCGTCGGTTTGGAGGACAGAGTTTCAGCATATCTGAACGACGTCATTATCATCTTGTCGAGGCAACGCTTGATAGGCAAGAATCCTGGGCGCCGCTTTGAAAGACCACGTTCTTGTCGATCTGGACGACGTCGTTATTTCCTATCCTCTACCTAAGTTTTTTTTTATTCAATAAAAGCGCGAACTTGAACGAACCGATATCAAGAAATCTCGAGACATAACAGGTTCCTTGCTCGACGATTCTATCGGTTTGCCGGGATGCTGTTTGGCCTCGATAATGCCGCGGCAACACGACCAAGAGGCCGAATCCTGGCCACCACCACAGCTTTAAGGGACCACGTTTCTGTTAATCTGGACGACGTCGTTATTGTCTATCCTTTGCCCCACATTTCTTTAATTTTGGATCGTCTGGGAGATGACCGCTTCTTGCCTTTTTCAGGCATTAAAAGTCTCGAGCGATAACAGTCTCCATGCCTGAGGATTCTATAAGTTCGCCGGGATGCCGTTTGGTCTCAATAATACCCCGGAAGCATGGTCAAAAAGTCGAATTCTGGGCGCCGCTTTGGAGGATCATCATGTTATGTCAATCTGAATCACGGTATTGCCTATCGTCTTCCAAACGTTTTTTCTATTCCGAATCGTCTGGTAAGAGAACACCTTTCGTCTTCTTCAGGCATTAAAAACGCAAACTTGCAGCTACCGGTATTAAGAGGTCTCAAGCGAAATCAAATCCCGTGCTGGAAGATTTTATCAGTTTGCCGGGATGCCGTTCAGCCTCAATAATGCCCCAGCAAAATGACTAAGAAGCCAAGTTCTGGCCGCCGTTTCAAAGGGCAACGTTTTTGTTGACCTGGATAATGTCGTTATGGCCTGTCCTTTGCCCTACATTTCTTCTATTTTCGATCGTCTGGGAAGAGCCTGCCTCTTGTCTTCTTCAGGCATTAAAGGCGCATACTTGCGAGTTCCAATTATCCAAGAAGTCTCGACAAATGATAGCTTTCATTGTCGAGGATTTTATCAGTATGCCGGGATGCCATTCGGCTTGAATATTGCCCCAGAAAAAGATTAAGAAGCCAAGTTCTGGTCGCCGTTTCAGAAGACAACGTTTTTGTTGACCTGGATGATGTCGTTATGGCCTGTCCTCTGCCCTACATTCCTTCTATCTTCGATCATCTGGGAAGAGCCTGCCTCTTGTCTCCTTCAGGCATTGAAGGCGCATACTTGCAAGTTCCAATTATACAAGAAGTCTCGAGAAATTATAGCCTTCATTGTCGAAGATTCTATCAGTATGCCGGGATGCCGTTCGGCCTCAATAATGCCCCGGCAGAATGACTAAGAAGCCGAGTTCTGGCCGCCGTTTCAGAGGACAACGTTTTTGTTGACCTGGATAATGTCGTTATGGCCTGTCCTCTGCCCTACATTTCTTCTATCTTCGATCGTCTGGGAAGAGCCTGCCTCTTGTCTCCCTTAGGCATTGGAGGCGCATACTTGCAAGTTCCAATTATACAAAAAGTCTCGAGAAATTATAGCCTTCATTGTCGAGGATTCTATCAGTATGCCGGGATGCCGTTCGGCCTCAATAATGCCCCAGCAAAATGACTAAGAAGCCGAGTTCTGGCCGCCGTTTCAAAGGACGTTTTTGTTGACCTGGATAATGTCGTTATGGCCTGTCCTCTGCCCTACATTTCTTCTATTTTTGATCGTCTGGGAAGAGCCGGCCTCTTGTCTTCTTCAGGCATTAAAGGCGCATAATTGCAAGTTCCAAATATCCAAGAAGTCTCGAGAAACTATAGCTTTCATTGTCGAGGATTCTATCAGTATGCCGGGATGCCGTTCGGCCTCAATAATGTCCCAGCAAAATGACTAAGAAGCCAAGTTCTGGCCACCGTTTCAAAGGACAACGTTTTTGTTGACCTGAATGATGTCGTTATGGCCTGTCCTCTGCCCTACATTTCTTCTATTTTCGATCGTTTGGGAAGAGCCTGCCTCTTGTCTCCTTCAGGCATTGAAGGCGCATACTTGCAAGTTCCAATTATCCAAGAAGTCTCGAGAAATTATAGCCTTCATTGTCGAGGATTCTATCAGTATGCCGGGATGCCGTTCGGCCTCATTAATGCACCGGCAGAATGACTAAGAAGCCGAGTTCTGGCCCCCGTTCCAGAAGACAACGTTTTTGTTGACCTGGATGATGTCGTTATGGCCTGTCCTCTGCCCTACATTCCTTCTATTTTTGATCGTCTGGGAAGAGCCTGCCTCTCGTCTTCTTCAAGCATTAAAGGCGCATACTTGCGAGTTCCAATTGCCCAAGAAGTCTCGACCAATAATAGCCTTTATTGTCGAGGATTCTATCAGTAGGCCGGGATGCCATTCGGCTTCAATAATGCCCCGGCAGAATGATTAAGAAGCCGAGTTCTGGCCGCCGTTTCAAAGGTCAACGTTTTTGTTGACCTGGATAATGTCGTTATGGCCTGTCCTCTGTCCTACATTTCTTCCATTTTCGATCGTCTGGGAAGAGCCTGCCTCTCGTCTTCTTCGAGCATTAAAGACGCATACTTGCGAATTCCAATCATCCAAGAAGTCTCGACCAATGATAGCCTTCATTGTCGAGGATTCTATCAGTATGCCGAGATGCCGTTTGGCCTCAATAATGCCCCGGCAGAATGACCAAGAAGCCGAGTTCTGGCCGCCGTTTCAGAGGACAACGTTCTGGTTGACCTGGATGATGTCGTTATGACCTGTCCTCTGCCCTGCATTTCTTCCATCTTCGATCGTCTGGGAAGAGCCTGCCTCTTGTCTTCTTTAGGCATTGAAGGCGCTTACTTGCGAGTTTCAATGATCTAAGAAGTCACGAGAAATGATAGCCTTCATTGTCGAGGATTCTATCAGTTTGCCGGGATGCCGTTCGGCTTCAATAATGCCCCGGCAGCATGGCTAGGAAGCCGAATACTGGGCGCCGTCTCAGAAGACCACGATTTTGTTGAAATGGATGATGTCGTAATTGCTTGTCCTCTGCCCTACATTCCTTCTTTTTTCGATTGTCCCGGTATCCAAAGAGCTTTGAGAAATAATGTCTCCATGCCTGAGGATTTTGTCAGTTTGCCGGGATGCCTTCGGTCTTAATAACGTCCCGGCAACAAAGTAGCGCTTGACAGACCGAAGTTTCAACGTATATGGACGATGTCATTATTTGAAAGCTTTGGAACCGACGCAATAACTTTAGCTTTGAGCTGTTCTCGCTCAGGTTAGTCCCAATGACAAGTACGTCACCAGTGACGTTAGTCGTTTCCTCCAGTCAGCGGAGCGGAGATACAGTACCTACTACCGAGAAAGAGTGTTCAACGGTCGAGTGTATGGGTCATAGAAATTCCGGTCCTACGTAGCGGGGATGCACTTTTCAGAGGTCACCGACCTTCTTGCTTTCCGTTGGTTGAATTCGCTAAAGGAACTGCACAGGCATCAAACCCGCTGCCTCAAGAGCTTTCATCTTTGCGATTTCGACACCTTGAACGTCGCAAGCTTGACAAAGCCGTCTTCTTGGTATTCTAAATTCTACTTTTATTAGAAACAAAAATTGGTATCAAAACTTACCTCAAAATTTGAAGGAAAAAATGCACAAAACAGTAAAGAATTTCAATTTATTCGAATCTGAAACCGACAAAAAGCGAAAATAAACCGAAATACAGCAATCCCAGAAAGCACCAGTGGACAACTTTCAAAATCCTGGCCCGCTTCCTCGCCTTCTCCAGCGTTTCCAGCGGATCCCTGAGCAGATAGACCCGTCCGCCTATGGTCCAGCTCTCGACGTAATCCCTCCAGTTCAGCTGGTCGTAATCGAAGCGGAACAAGTCCTTGTCTCCTTCGCTCAGGGCTTTCCACAAATTTTTCCAGTTCTTATCGCTCCAGTTCCACTGGTGCAAGCGAAAGTACGCCGTGTCCTTGGCGACGCTGTGGAATTTCATGATGCCTTTCGCAATTTTGGGTTTTTTACCGGCGAATAGGAGCACGAAATCGGCCAGGAAGGCCGGTACAGTGTGCAACAGGAACGAAGTGAGGTTGTAGAGACGTTCGTTTTCGTTGAAGACGTACATGGTTTCCCAGAGCTTCAGGTTGGTCGGGTACTGGGGAATGTAGTGTTTGGCGAATGCCGTGCCTTGTCCTTGAAAATTTCAATTAGACTCATTCATTATTATTCATTTTCTTGTGCATTATCAACTGAGTGGAAAGAGTTGACAGTTGACGACTCAAATATTGCAAAAATCAGTTGAGTCGATGCAAGAAAGGCAGGAATTGACCATTGGGATTGACATAACGCTGTTCCTGCACAGCTAAAGTTCGTACCGTCTGTCGGAAGCTGATGCTTTGGCTTTTTCGACAGGTTTTTGGCGTAATGCGTAGTGCAAGTAGTTTGTGTATTCGTGAGGCGGCGGAAGGCCTGTTTTTATCGACTTGTTATGACTTGTAGCTAACCAAAGAGGGTGCGAATAGCTCGACAGGTGGGGGAAAAATACGCTATATTAATCCCAAATGGATTTTCCACGTGATCATTCCCACATCGACCCACATGGCAAAGGTGAAAAAAAAAGACGTTTCCCTTATGTGAGTCGTGAACTCTCGCATTTCAGCATACAGAACTCACTCCAAGTCAAAGGATTGGTCGTGGATCCGGCAAAATTGTACACTTTCGGTTCTGCCTCTCCAAACGGGTCGAGAAACGGGCCTTCCAAATGCGTTTTCCAGGCGACGGCCAGAATTAAATTAATGACGTAATCAACGGGCGTCCAATCCACATCCTTGTCGATTTTCATGTGAATGCAGCTGATCACGCCCACTTCCAGGCCAATCGTGAAGCCGATGGGTCCGTAAAAATTGTCGAACCATCCCCGCATCGGTTCCTCGGCCGAACACGTTACTAAAACACAAATTTTTCTTTGCCGTTTTGCAATTCAAATCACCAATAATTGATTAATATTCGAATTGAAATCACCGAAATTTTAATGAAGCCAAAAACATGCGAGTGACGTGTGATCAAACGAATTTTCAACCAGAGCGAATTCGTTTAGCCACACGACAGAATAATCACATCCTCCATTTATAGTCCAGTCCAAATCGATGGCCCCTAATAAGACTAGGGTAACTCGTGAGACACGGTTAGAACTAGCGTATCTCTGCGCTTACCAAATGAACTAGCGTATCTCTGCGTTTACCAAATGAACTAGCGTATCTCTGCGTTTACCAAATGAACTAGCGTCCCTCCCATTGGATTTACACAGGCTATACGCTAGTTCATTTGGAGAACGCAGAGATACGCTAGTTCATTTGGTAAACGCAGAGATACGCTAGTTCATTTGGTAAACGCAGAGATACGCTAGTTCTAACCGTGTCTCACGAGTTACGCTAGTCTTATTAGGGGCCATCGAAATAGGCTTTAACCGGAAAGAAATTCGGAAGTTGACGAAATTTGGTGGATCGATGCAGAATTTAACGTGGAATAACATACTGAAATTCCCGAAAATTACAATGCTTGGCTTTTTTTCTAGGACCAATAAAAGAGCACCATCCTTGTAAATTTTCGATTTTTTCTGAATAACTTGTGAACTATCACCTTTAGAACACAAAAACCAGCGAAGCAAATGTAGCGCGGAGCGGCGGTGGCCGAGTGGTTTTGGTGTTGCCGCGCCAAGCCAGTCGTGATCTACCGCGCGGGTTCGAATCCCGCCTCGTCCATGGATATTTTGTGTTGTCCGATTGTTCCAAAAATTGTTCCGACCTTACTATGCCATATCTGCACCTGTCTGACTACAGCGGTTACAGAAAAAATGGATTTCTGACTACAGAGTTGAGTGCTATCAGAGTACTGAGGCCTCACATAGTTAACAGTAGGCAATTCAAGTATAATTAAAAACGTGTACCAAAAACCCACTGAATGTCCCGTCGACGCTAATAACCTCGTAGTTGATGCGTCGTGAAACATTCAAATAAAAAAAAAAATGTAGCGCGTTAAATTATCAAGAGATCAGTATCAAATTCATCACTTTGTGGTTAATAGTCTCCGAGATACAGCGTCTGCTAGGACGCAGTGAAAATGACTCAAAATTTATTTCCGGATTTCACGTAACAATTTGCATAATGTCAGTTCAAGGGCTGTAACGTGGACAGCAAATGTGCGGATTTCAATGTGTTTTACAATCTTGGAAAGCCCATTCAACATTTGGTATCACACTTTTGTCTAGAAGTCGCCAACTTCCAAAATGGTACTTTTCCTCGACCTTTCAAATTTATACTTGAAGTTCCGAAGAACCCCCAAAAATCGATTATTTCCATACCATACCATTTGCTTCATTTTCCAAGTATGGAAAAATCATCTGGAGAATATGTAAAGGATTGAATACCAAAAAAATAACATGTTTTAGAATCTTTTTCCTAGTGATGGTTCCTGAGGTATATGGGTTAAAAGACAAAAACGACATACTTGGAAAAAAAATTGGTAGTTCGGACACTAACTGCTGAATACTGTACGGACCTTGCATTTTAGGTGTAAGATGCCACTTGGCAGACGTGGAAAGTATATAAATATATTCACTACGTCTGCTGAGTGGCATTTTGTATCATCAAATGCAAGGTACGTACAGTATTCAGCAGTTAATTATTCAGTTAGTCAGTGTCCGGACTACCTATCTTTATCTCCAAATAGGTCGTTTTAGTGTTTCAACCCATATAACTCAGGAACCATCACTGGGAAAAACATTCTGAAACATCCTATGGTTTTGGTATCCAATTCTTCACATATTTCCTGGATGGTTTTGCTCTACTGGAAAAAGTGGGCAAATGGCATGGTATCAAAATAATCGATCTTTGGGGATTCTTCGGGACTTCAAGTATCGATTTCAAAGGTTGAGGAAAAGTATCATTTTGAAGTTGGCGACTTCTAGACAAAAGTGTGATACCGAATGTTGAATTGGCTTTCCCAAAATGTGAAACACGTTGAAATCCGCACATTTTCTGTCCACGTTACAGCCCCTGAACTGACACTATGCAAATTGTTACGTAAAATCCGGAAATAAATTTTGAGTCATTTTCACTGCGTTCTAGCAGACGCTGTATCTCAGAGACTATTAACCACAAAGTGATGAATTTAATACTGATCTCTTGAGAATTTAACGGGCTACATTTGCTTCGCTGGTTTTTGTGTTCTTAATGTGATAGTTTACAAGTTATTCAGAAAAAATCGAAAATTTACAAGGATGGCGCTCTTTTATTGGTCCTAGAAAAAAAGCCAAGCGTTGGAATTTTCGGGAATTTTAGTATGTTATTCCACGTTGGATTCTGCATCGATCCACCAAATTCCGTCGACTTCCGAATTTATTTCCGGTTTGGCCAGATTTTTGCTTAATTTGACTGGACTATCACTTGGAAATGATACCGGAGACTCAAAACTTGTTTTTTTAGGGAAATATTCAACAGCCCGGTCATTTCTGTTTGGCAGCAGTTGAAAGAAAAAAGAATTACTTAAAGCAGGACGTACTACAGCTACAGGTAGATCCTTTCCTTCCCTTCTGATCAGGTCCTCAGCCACAGCTTTGGTGTAAATGTAGGTGTTTCTCCATTTTTCGACCAAACTACAAAGAATCATTCAGGTTATGAGGCAACATTTAGGGAATTTCAAGCTGCAGGCTGGCACCACGTGATCGATAACATCAGAATCGAATTGTACGACCTCGATTTACTAGGAAACGATACCCAGCTCGGGGTGGCTGAGACCATTTTCAAACGAGGAGCCATCTTGAACCGAAACGCCATTTAGAATTGAGCCATTTTGAACCGAGGCGCCATTTTGAACTGAGCCGCCATTTTGAATCGAGACGCGATACCCATTTTTCAATTGAATTTCATAATACGTTTCGAGTAGGGTACCGTTTCCGACTAAATCGAGGTCAAGCAATGCGATTTTGGCTATAACACTATCGTAGGATCAACCTGGGGCGTTCTGCGACTTTGCGAATTACTGTATAGTGATAATGTTGGCTGAATCGAACTGTACGACTGCAATTTACTTGAAAACGATGCCCCACTCGGGGTAGGTGATCAATTTTCAACTCAGAAGCCAGCCGAGCCGTCATTTTGAATCTAGACGCCATCTTGATTATTGTCCAAGGCAATATACAAGCTTCGATAAAGTGCTTCGAGTGGGGTACCGTTTCTGACTAAATCGAGGTCGAGCAATGTCATTTTGAGCAAGCGATCGCCGCAGGATCAATTCTCCTTGCGAAATTACCGTGGAGTGAGAATTTTCAAATCGTCTTCGCTGTTCATATCGACGATCTTCAGGAGCGCCTCGGCACTCATGGGCGGTTCGTAAAACGCATCCCCGATATCTTTGCGGTGGTGGTGGGAAAAAGCGGTCGAAACGTAAACCAGAGACTTCAACTTGTCCATTTGTCCGGCCAATCGCAGCACATCTCGGACCGCTCTGACGTTAATCTCAGCGGCTTTCTTCAGATGCGTGTTGAACTTGACGTCGGCCGCTGAATGCACCACGATCGTTACGTTTTCCGCCAGGAAATTCCAGTCTTTCTCGCACAGTCCCAGCTTTTCCTGCGAGCAATCGCCCGGAATGAACTTCACTTTGGTTTTGAAGTCGGAGGATTGCGATTTGAGCAGGTCGAAACACTACAAGCGAACACTGTTATAAGGGTACTTGTTACAAAAGTTGGTTTGTTTTGACTGGTCTAACGTTACGGAGAAACTTACAGGAGAAGAAAACAGTTTTTCGAAACGCTCTTCGGTGGAATGGGTTTTTTTCGGTCGAATTAGCAAGTAAATTGCAGAAATTTGGCAGGTTCTTAGCAGCTTTTCTACGAGAGCTTTTCCGACAAATCCAGTGCCACCAGTAATAAAAACTGTTTGGTTTTTGTAAAACTCTTGGATGGGTGTTGGATACATTATTGGTATTGTACCGTTATTCGTAGGAAACTAAGCGCTTCCGTGGTAGCTCAAGTTTTATCTTTGTAATTATTCAAAATGCATATTTATCAATTACGCAACCACAATTGGAATACTGTTACCTTGACTCATAGATTATAATGATGATTATTATAATGAATTTCGATTACATTTTCGATTTTCCGAAATTCTGGAAACGAAATTCCTGACCAATTAATTCGGTAAAGTGAAAAATATATTCCGACTTCAACTTGCGCAAGATAGGCACCAATATTTTGTTTATGGAAATATGACGTAGCTACAATCAAAACAGGCATTCTTTCCATGATAATGAATAGAGAAACAAGATTGAGATTGTAATTGTGGCACCGTGTTCCATTTTTCAAAGTTATTAACGGACGAATGGAAATCCAAAATCCTAATTCAATAGAGCTCTAGCAAAGGTCGTTGGTTTGACGTAACTAATATAATTATTCAAGCTTATAAATCGTGAACGACAAAAACTATAGGTTCAATCAGTTTTCAAAATGTCGTCGTCGGTTTTGGACCTTTACAAAAATCAAACCATTTTCATCACAGGTGGGACTGGTTTCGTGGGTAAAGTCCTGATAGAAAAATTGCTGAGGACATGCCAGGTTTCCAAACTTGTACTCATGGTGCGGCCGAAGCGCGGCAAAACCACCGAAGAACGTTTCGAAAAATTAATTTCGGAGCCTGTGAGTACATAAGAGACACTTTCTTCACTTCACAAAAAAAAAACAAGCTTCAAGTTATCAGCTTTTTCTTTTAGTGTTTCGAGGGATTGAAATCTGAAAATTTCGACTTCAAATCAAAAATCGAGCTCATCTCGGGCGACTGCTGCGAAAAACGACTGGGAATGAGCGAAAACGACTGGAATTACCTGGCGGAAAACGTCAACGTCGTGATGCATTGCGCATCCGACGTTCGTTTCGACCGACCTCTCAGAGATGCGGCCTACATCAACGTGCGGGCGGTGCAGGACATCCTGGAACTGGCCAAAAACACGAAAAATCTGAAATCTCTGATCTACGTTTCCACCGCTTTCACTGCATGCCATCAGAAGCACATAAAAGACAAGTTTTACGCACCGGGAATGACGGCGGAAGCGCTCCTGACGATGGTCGATGCTTTGGACGACGAAACTTTGGATGTTCTCACACCACGGTGAGCTTTCTTGCAAAGAATTGACAACAGCTCAGTAGCAAGCTTGCAATGTATCGTTCCAGATTAATATCGAAATGGCAAAACACGTACGTATACACCAAAGCCATAGCGGAAGACCTGGTCAGGAGGGAAGCCGGAAACTTACCGGCAACAATCGTGAGACCCGCCATCAGTAAGTCATTGCAGTTTATGATATTTTCCATCTATCTGGTCAAAAAAATTGGATTATTTATTGAAAAGTGAGATGACCACGTATAGCAAAACCAAAACTACAACACGATTATCAGTATAAGGGGCGAGCGTGTTCCAAATTTCGATAGCATTGTTCGACTGATAACAAAGTTCAATATGGCGGTCTAGGATGACGTAATAATGATTGAAAAAATGCCCATGTCCACCTTTCCGGGCACAAGCTATCCAATCGAAAACTTGCAGGGCTCCAACTTCATTCCTTGAAGATGAGCTCGACTGCAAAAATTTGTACGCAGACAAACACAGCGACAGGCAGACAGACAGACGGACGGAAAGATAGACACACAGATCTGATCTGAGAAGATAATCATATAGCCCAGGCGCCAGGGAGCAAAAATCAGCTCAATAAGGAAATAATTGTTTCCTGGCTGGAAACTAGCTTAAAACTAGGTGGCTTCGGTTTTGACATACTAATTTCCCCCCTTTCGGAAATGTCGGCGTCATGTCGCCATCATCAACAAGAAGTGCACCAGCGTGGTTTTTGCCGAATATCTTGATTTTGGGCCATCTGACAGCAAAAGATGTAAGAAGTCAATTTGAAACCAATGAAATTCCCTACGGAATAGTTTCTGAATGACCTTTCTGCGACCTATGGTTTTTGAGATGAAGCTTCTGGAAGCGAGAGGCATTGTCGTAAAAGCTCCATGGTCACTCGACTCGAAAAACTAAAATGTCGATGTGACAAAAAAATTTCAAAATGAGATTTCTCGAGAATCCTTCAAGCTATAGTTGCGGTGATAGTCTTAAACTCTTTCTCTTGAACCGCTGATTACGAATATAGAGAAGACAAAAACGTCACGTTGGCGCCCCACGTTGGGCGCCAAATGTTACCTTTTAGACTCTCCGGATGGAAATTTTGAGAATCTTTTATTCTACCCGGGGTAGAAAACGGGGCCAGAGAGACCTCTGGGGTACATCACCGCTACAGTATCGACTAGCTCAGTTCGGAAACATTACCGAGTGTGTCAGCGTTCACGAATCACAAAGGGGGCGCAGTGGCACGGCAAATTAAAAACCCTGATTTAGCAGTGACAAACATTTAATTATGAAATTACTCTGAATAAGTTTACAAAGGAGTACTAAACAACTAATCAAGAATTCGACGACTTATAGGCGACGGACATAATGTTTCTAAAATGAACTTGCCCGGCGAATCGTGCGACGTCATCAGCCCAGCAATCCCAGCCTCCAGATTCACTGCTTCTCTGCCATGCTCCTCCAGGTTCGCAGCGAGTCGGCCCCTCTTGTCATGCCGTCCACCGGTAACAGGCCCGCACAGCTGTCGGGTATGCAGACGCCAAACGTCTGTACATATACAGGGTGTACTGAGGGAATCAAATCAGATCAGAGGAATTTTACATATTTCTTCGATTTAGCCTATATGCGACACTCTAAGCATCTAACACGAGGCCAACATCAACATGGATTTGCTCTATAAGCTTCATTTAATACACTGAAGAAGTGGTCAGCTCACAGCTTTACTGTAAAATGTTTTAAAGGCCCTCTGAAATCATCAAAATATTCAAAATTTACAGTACCCAGAAATGTATATAACAGTATATTATATGCCAAGGAACCAAAGTGAATTTTTAATTTGAGGATTTGGACCCAAAGGGCCCTCAAGCAACAAACTTCACCCAAGGGATCAAAAATTCACTTTGGTTCCTTGGTATATAAACTGCGCAACAAATATGTTGTCGCGAGGGAAAAATTGGGCCGAGTTTGGACCACAATAACTTTTGAATGACACAAACCATTTTGATTCTGTTTTGACGGTTAGTGAGATCAGTCTTTCCGTTATTCACCTTCAGGAGGTGAAGATCTGGAAGCTCCATGTAAAATATCTACAGGGTGAAATGTGAAACAGTACAAAATTTTAGCAAATTAAACGGACCCTCATTTTCAGAATAATTTTTTTTCTCAAATGCAAATGAGATGATTATAAAGCGTTATGCTTTAGCTTGCGCCCGGTTTTGAAATTTTTGGAATTTTTTGAAAGTCTGGTTCTGACTTTATGATTTTTTTCTCTTGGAAGATGCTGATTTATCCTATTTGTACAAAGGAGACTATGTTACTCTGATGATGGGAGGTTGCAATTCACGAATATTGTTGCTTAAACGGTTTTCAGCCACTTAAATCGCAAACCATCTGAAATACCTTGATCAAGGCTTTAAAAAAGGGGCTCATTCAAAATGGGCGACACAACTGTTTTTCTTAAAAATTGAATTTGATCAGATTTTCACAAATGAAACAAACTTTCTTTGTGATTTTGACCTCCTGAACTTGATGCTGATGGTCAATTTTAGTTTTTGATGATGACAGGCTCTCTAGGCTAACATAGTCTTTCTTGTAGCGATAGGATAAATCAGCATCCTCCAAGAGAAAAAAAATCACAAAGTCAGAACCAGAGTTCCGATTCCAAAAATTCCAAAACTGGGCGCAAGCCAACACATCACGCTTTATGATCCTTCCATTTGCATTTGGGAAAAAAAATTATCCTGAAAATGGGAGTCCGTTTAATTTGCTAAAATTTTGCACTGTTTTACATTTCACCCTGTAAATATTTTACATAAAGCTTCCTGATCTTCACCTCCTGAAGGTGAATAACGGAAAGACTGATCTCACTAACCGTGGAAACAAAATTGAAATGGTTTGTGTCATTCAAAAGTTATTGTGGTCCAAAGTCGGACCAATTTTTCCCTTGCGACAACATATTTGTTGCGCAGTTTAATATACTGATACATACATTTCTTGCTACTGTATATTTTGATGATTTCAGAGGGCCTTCAAAACATTTTACAGGAAGGCTGTGAGCTGACCACTTCTTAAGTGTATCAAGTGAAGCTCACAGAGCAATGCATATTCATATTGGACTCGTGATAAGTGCTTAGAGTTTCGCATAGGCTAAATCGAAGAAATATGTCAAATTTCTCTGTTCTGATTTGATTCCCGTAGTACACCCTGTATATGTACAATGTGACGTTTTTGACTTTTCAATATTCGTAATCTACGGTTCAAGAGCATAAAGAATTCTTGAGTAATCCCATTTTGATTTTTTTTTGTCACATCGACATTTTAGTTTTTTGAGTCAAGTGGCCATGGAGCTTTCACGACAATGACTCTCGCTTCCAGAAGCTCTATCTCACAGACCATAGGTCGCAGAAAATTGATTGAAAAACCAAACTGTAGGAAATTTCATAGGCTTCAAAATGACTCCTTACATCTTTTACTGTCAGATGACCCAAAATTAAGATATTCGGCAAAAACCACGCTGGTGCACTTCTTGTTGATGATGGCGACATGACGCCGACATTTCCGAAAGGGGGGAAACTAGTATGTCAAAACCTAAGCTACACAGATCGTTTTAAGCTAGTTTCCAGCCAGGAAACAATTATTTCCTTATTGTTTTCCCTGGCGCCTGGGCTAATAAGGAAGTGACGGATCACTAGAAGTTACGGATCATTTATTAAAAACGCAATATCTCAGAAACGGGCGGGAGTTCTGCAAAAGTGAAAACTTCGTTCGTTCGAAACAAGTTTGAAGTTGATCGGATCGTTCATAAGTTATAACTGAGCATTTCTTCATCACTTTATTCGAAAATGCCCTAAAAACAAACAAATTGAATGATAACAGACAAAATTATTAATATTCAAGAAAAGTTTCAGGAGCGGTTCAAGAACCCATGCAGGGATGGATCGACAATTTTTACGGCCCCTTCGGCTTCCTGACTGGCATCTACGTGGGCCTGATCAGAGCGTTCATGTTGAAGCTGGACAAAAGCTCAGACTGCGTTCCGGTGGATTACGTGACCAATTTGATACTGGCAGCCGGATGGAAAGCTCATCAAGAAGAGAGGTGAGTGGCCGGATACAATTTTCAACGTCCCGCAAAATTGGAAAAAAGCCTCGAAAACGCATTCTCCGCCTCGGATTCGGCCGGAAACGATACCGAACTCGGAACAATTCAACGTTGTGACAGCAGAGACGACAGTTTCAAAATGGCCGCTCACAAGATGACGGCTTCCACCATGGCGACACAAGATGGCGGCTCCAAACATGGCGAGACAAGATGGCGGCTTCCAAGATGGCGACGCAAGATAGCGGATTACAAAATGGCGACTTTGGTGTCGTTTCCGACTAAAGCTGAGGCGTGCGAAACGTTTCCGAGCTCGGTTTTTCATATTTTTGAGCAAATTACAACCGCTTTTGTTTCGTATAGGAAGTCGCAAGTTCAAATCTACACCTATGCAACTGACAACGATAATATCTACACGTGGAGTGAGTTTCTCGGCATTCGTGTCATGCGACGTGAAATAGTAATAGAAACGATACAATTACAGAGGAAATCGCCGAGAATCTGACGGATTACATGATGGTCAATCCAAGCAACAGGAACGTGTGGTTTCCGTTTTACATCCAGACAGAAAGTCGATTCGTCTACATCGTCACGGCTTTTCTTCTGCACACTCTCCCGTCGTATCTCATGGATTTGCTTCTTGCTGTTATGGGGAAAAAGCGAATGTGAGTTGTGATCCAGTTAGGTACAGAAGTTGTTTTTTTCATACATAGGTGATATACAGGGTGTTTCAGCGATGATAGCAAGAAATTCAACTGTGCGTAGATCGCGTCAAAATATGACGAAAACCTACAAACCTTTTTGCAAAGTTCGGCCTAATGACGGAGATACAGCCCTTCAAAGTTAACTTTTTCCAGATTTCAAGGATTTGTAACTCAGGAACGTTGAAGAAATCAACTTAAAACCATAGATTGGTTTGTCGAAACACTCTACCGACCTGCCACATTTTGGAAGGATCTAGCCAGTGGCGTAGGAGTTACGAAGGTCAATAATTTAGAAGCATCCTAAGAAAAGCTGACTTAATGTGACCCCCATAATTTCTACGCTACTGGTTGGATTCTTTCAAAATTTGGCAGGTTGATAGAAAATGTTGATCAACCAGCTTATGCTGAATTCAAGCAAATTTCGCCTTAACGTTCCTAAGTTACAAATTTTTGATATCCGAAAATAGTGAACTTTCAAGAACTGTATCTTTGTCACTAAGCCGAACTTTGCAAAATGGTTCACAGGTTTTCGTCGTATTTTGACGAGATCTACTCACAGTTGAATTTTTTGCAATCATCGCTGGAACACCCTGTATAAGAATACGAGAAGTCAATAGAAGCGTTTGCACTGACGGTTATGGAGTAAGCACACACTGAAAAGAGAAAACACCAATAGCTCCAGCTGCCCACAAAAATAGTGTGGGAGCGGATGCTCTGACTACAGGGGTGGCTTAGAACAACATTCCAACTACAAGGGTGCTGCAGAAGGAAGAAAAAAAAACTCGCTAAAAATATTGCTGGTAGATGAATTTCACTAAACGATTCCCAGCAAAACCACGAAAACTGTCACGATTCGTTTTGTTAAAATTTCAGGGCGGTAAAGGGCTACCGGAAATTCCACCGCCTCGCCGACATGATTCAACCCTTCGGCTTGAATTCTTGGACGTGGGACGACAGCGGCTGGAAAAGTCTGTGGAACGGTCTGAGCGAAAGCGACAAGAAAATGTTCAGCTTCAACTTGGGCTCGCTGAACTGGACCCAGTACTCGAGAAACGCCTCTCTCGGTGCCAGGATTTACCTCGTCAAGGATCCATGGAGCACCATAGACAAGGCCAGGACGAAACTGCGAATCCTCAGGGTCATCCATTACGCCGTGACTGCGATGCTGCTGTACGGATTTTGGAAACTTTTCACATCCGTGCTGTTCAAAAAGTTCCTTTGAATCCAGCACAGTACCCAGTAGGTAGCACCTGTAACAAAACAATAAACTTTTTTATTATTGATCACAAATTATTTATAACACTAGGTACTTGACCACGGTGAGCTCGTATTTTTAAATTATTAGAATAAAAACTTAAACACATTTGAGACATTAACCTGTCTTGTTTTTTTTTTTGGTCAAAATTCGGTTGTCAAATGATCAATTTTGATACTCAGTCAAAAATAATTACATGTCTTCTCGAGTTTTAGCAAATTATTTCGTACATGAGGATCATGTTTCTTAGATTTGTGTGCGAGTATTTCAACTGTTTGTCCAGGTTAGTAATTTATCTGCGTCTCATGCGCCCTTTGTTTCAACAATTGTTGCGGAATGAATTCAGATTTGAACATCTGATACGCTGCAGGTAACACAGAGATCACGTCAGGCCAACAGCAGAGCCTTGCCGAGCTGTGTTGAGTGCCCCATAACATTTTTACTAATTTTTCTGAGTGGAAAGTCATACTATCAAGCGCTATCGTAGCCTTTCGGTTCAACGTGAGTGTTCAACAGTTTTATGTGGGTACTTTTATTGTTTGTTCGCTGGCGTTCTCCTTCAAACTAGTTTTCTGCATGTTTTCTCATGAAAGATTGCTTAGACTTACGCGAGCATTGGCCCTCGCCTAAGGCGACACATGAAGGAGATTTCCCAACAAGAAAATATATAAGCAAATGAACACTAGCCCCTATAAAAAACCGAGGTGCGAAGGACCGAGGCGAAGCCGTAAAAGAGAACAAATTATAATTAAAATAAATACAGCTCTTCAATGATAGCAATGTTGAAAACTATTAGTACCATGGTACCACTGAGTGTGAGAAGTGCGTTTATCAGTAACAAGTGAATATTATTAATCAATGTGAATATACCTCGCAGGCATGAGGCTCAGTAGTGCACTTTCCTATAATAAAACAGTGAACGTGAAATAAATTCTAAAAAAGGTTTCCCGTCTCATTCCACCTCAAGAAGCGATTACGATAAGATAGGCAGAACGTGCGCGTTCTTATTTAAACGCAATTAGATAAAGATTGCTTTTTCCAAAATTCTGGCGAAGTTCTATTGCTATATACTACATACAGAACGTTTCAAAATCAAGTGGCAAACTCTCCATCCTAAATTCAGGATTTCAAAATACTGTTACGGTATTCGGGTTCACCTATTTCGAAATTAAACGCCCTGATTCACCTACTTGTAAACAAACTGCACTTTATTCACTACTACCGATACAACTTAATAACGGACACAATTATTCATCGCTTAGAAATTCACAATGTCGCTTGAGATGTTATCGTCACGGTCGCTCGATTCCAACTCCCTCTCGATGCCAGGTCAAGTTCCAACAATGGGTTTCACTTCACACAAAACAGAAGGGGGTTCAATCAAAAGGGTCTTCACACGAGGGTTTGTGCCTTGACTTGGGTAATTGTTCGCGTACACCATTGGTTCCGAAGTTTTTGGGAGGGTGAAATTGGGTTTCACATTTCCGGCTATAGACACTCGCGGTCGCGATATCCTTCTAAGCTTCAAGGGCAATTCAAGGTGAAAATAGGCACAGTTCTCCACAAAGGCACAGGCCATATCCAATCCCTTCCAAAACGGGTAAAAGATCACAATAGCCTAAAAAGAGCAATGCAAAAAGAATAGTCGAGATATAAAGAGACGCAGCCTTTGAGAAGAGATTCATAATAGGAGGAGCCCCGCACACACCGGCCCACGAACTTAGATTGTAGGGAACAGGGGAAACAACAGAAAAAAGAGGGGGGATTCATATCGCTCGCAAAAGTCACTCACTCGTTTTTTGGGACTATAGGGTGTCTAGACGCTGCGCCTAACCTCAACATAACATATAGCACTAACTTAAATGTTGATTCTGATGAAGCCACGATGGGAATTTCGAACCGCGCTCCCCAAAGTTTAAATGTTGGTCAAGGTGTAGAATCAGGTGTTCATCAGAGTATTGATGTGTGACGGCTTTGAAATAATCATTAGGGAAAATCCATCTCTCAGGGAACACTCCAGAAAACTTAGCTATCCTAGTTACCAGCATTGAGGTAGGGTCAGGTATAGGAGCGAGCCTTTATTTAAACACTTTGACATGTAAATAGAAGTCGATACAATGATTTTACGTTACAACTAATTTCTCTGTCTTACTGCGTTCAAACTAGAGGTTAATTCAATCTCAACACGCCCAGGATTTCTATTCTCCAACCACAAGAAGAAAGCACAACAGGATGGTGTCCTGATACTAGACGATAACCGGCCAAAGCAGTCTCAAAAGCGGGAAAAAGTGGTTTAATTCAAATAAGTTGAATTAAATTGAAGTTTGTTGGGTTGCCTGTTTAGCCAGGCGCATAAGCGTTCGGGGTGTTTCAAAGGGTGTCCCACATCATCCCAGGAAGCGATTTGGTAGAATAAAAATGTTAATTTCAAGTTCTGTTGCCGGTAGATCGTATTGATATGAAGTTTTTTTTTAATTAAAAGTTCAAAGTCTTCTCTAAACAATATGATCTCGCATATGTGCCCATGTATTCCTTCGAAATCAAGTGCTTTGCCGCATCCCGTGAATTTCAAGTGCAGTCGGCTTGTGAAATTCAATACTTCATCGACGACGCCGCGCTACTTTAAATTGTTATTATTGCGGTTGTTTATCATTATTTACTTATTAAGGCAAGATTTCTGTCAACTTGCTATGCGAGGAAAATAGGCTATCGATTATACAGGGTGTTTCAAATTTAAATCGCGTCTTTTCAAGGAATTATAGAAAACTTCAAAAGAAGTAGACTTTTTCAGAAAAATATTTGTCAGAAACGAATAATAACGGAGATATAGGCGTTCAAAAAAGAACTTTATGAATCTATTTTTCGTCATAGCTTTGGAGCTTTTCAACCGATTTTGTTCAAATTCGAACCTAAGCTTACTGATAAGTCGGTATCTAACAATAATGTGTTCTATAAAAAAATTTCAGGGGCGTGAATAATGAGGGATGTCCGCGCATTTTTACCCCTATCTTTTACCGCCTCAAGTAATTCAGTAAAGTGTCCATATTTTCAAATTCTACGATTAATTTGGAAGAAAAGGTTACTCTTGCAAAAATTTTATTACCTACAGGCTTCGTTCTTGTGATATTTGAGGTTGAAACTTTTAGTCCAGGAGCTTATGTAATCCCGTGGGATTTTGAATGAAAGAGCATAGCGACTATGTGGAAAACATTCCTTAGATGGCCACGAGGATGGCCAGCAATCACACCTCACCCGGTGTTTTGCTTGAATTTCTTATTGCAGAAAATTTATACAAGGTAAAGCAAAAAAAATTAATAAAAATTCGTAGCTCCAGACTGGGAAAAGGTGGGAAGCTAAAACTGCATACGTGATTTGATTCTGTTGTTGTGTTGATTTCTGCCGAATTTGGTCCCAATCCTTGGGATAAATTTTGAAGAATTGAATAACAAAGCTTTTAACTTTGACATTTTTTGATATTGACAGATGCCATGCCGAGCAATCGAGGGAGCAATACTTTCAAAAATTTTGAATACAGTTTTTCAAGGGCCTTCAAAAGACATATTGCGAGTCAAGTTTCGTGATATATGCTTTCTGTCATTTTTGATGGTGACATGTCCTTCTGACAGATGACAAACAGAATGCAACAGACTCATTCGACGGCAAAATCATGTCCGCATACCGAATTTCAAGTCGATCGGATCAACGTGGCGGTTGTTATCGTGCAAGATTACAGACACAGACACACACACAGCTCCGTATTCTACTCAAAAAAAATTTGCCATTAGATTATTCAATATCTATCCGATGGATTGAAGCCAAATTTGGTAGGAAGCAACAAAACAAAAGAATCAAATCAAGCCCGCAGTTGCAGCTTTCCACCAATTCCCAGTTGGACGTTACGAGTTTTTAAATTTTCTCCTGGCCGTTACCACCGGAAACGGCCGCTCGCTTGGATTTTAACCAGGACGACCCGTGTTTGGTGCAGGACTCAACTCGGCCGTCCTTTTCTGGTGGGGGATTGACTTTTTTCGGAAAATTCCAACTGATATCGGAAGTAGATTGCATTGGGCGTCGTTTAGGCTCATTTTCAAATCCGACACGGCTTCGGTTTTCCGAAGGTGATTTTTTCAAAATGATAAAATTGAATTTCCAAGTTTTCTTGTTTTTCATTCTATTTACCACGAATGTCAATCATTGTTCAAGCAAAACCTTCAAAAGCATCAGGTCGGGCATCCACCTGGTGATTTGTACCGCTCCACCTGCTATAGTTCACGGTATTTTTTTTTTCTCCTGTTTCACCATGTATAAATTCCCTGCAAGAAATTCAAGCAAAACACCCGGTGAGGTGTGACTGCTGCCCATTCGATCAAAGTATTCCACATGGTCGCTATGCTCTTCCATTCACAATCCCACAGAATGGTTTTTATTTACATGCCTAAGCTCCTGGACTATTTGGGAAACATCTCGAAAACACCACTTTCAAAAACATAAAAAATTAAAATCCGTCCAGGAATTATAGAAAAAATAGCGAACAAAAATTATTACTAGCCGGATTTTTGTATATAAGCTCAGTTAAGCATGTAGTTCAACATAGTAAAAGTCCTCAAGAATCCGGTGTGAGCTTCGGCCGTTGTGGCCTCGAGAAGAACTTGAGGATCAGTTTTTCGTGTTTATCTCGTAAACGATGGCACTTGGAAGAAAAGCACTTGGAGCAAAATTGTTGGAAATTGTGTTGTCTACAAGAAAAGTCCTTACATATTCCATCATCAGCCCACTCCTTCTTCGTCAAAACACAAGAAAAGCTAAATAGTCCAAATGCTCGATGCCGAAGACTGTACGGACCTTGAGTTTTACGATGGCAGGGTGCCACTTGGTAGAGGTGTTGTTCGATCCATTCTCTTTTGATTGAAACTCAATACCATCAATACCAACTATGCCGGCGGCATGTACAGGGTGACATAAAAATAAAAAGTTGAACAAATTTACCTCAAGAACCAAAATAGGTGAAGACATGTAAATCGCCAAAAATATTTCTAATTTCATGATCATGAAGTCGTCGTGAACTTGAATCAAATATGTTGAGCCGTTTCTGAAATATCTTCAGAAGACTGAAGTCGTTACGAAAAAAAATAGTTTTTCGTATATCAGTAATTCTTCAGATCTTGAATCGAAACTTGGTGTTTTGAATCGAAACAATGATAAATTACATTTAAAATGAAATTAATTACTAATTTTAGAAAAAACAGTCAACTTTTTTTCTGATAAGTAGACGGAAAATTTTTTTTTGGTAACAACTTCAGTCTTTTGAAGATATTACAAGAACGGCTCAAGATATTCGATTTAAGTTTACGACGACTTCATGACCATGAAATCAGAATTATTTATGGCGATTTACATGTCTTCACCTATTTTGGTTCTCGAGGTACAAATGTTCAACTTTTTATTTTTATTTCACCCTGTTTATGCCGCCGGCATAGTTCGTCTTGATGGCTTCAAGTTCCAACCAAAAGAGAGTGGATCAAACAACATCTCTACAAAGTGGCACTCCGCCATCATAAAACTCAAGGTCCATACCAGTCTTCAGCATCGAGCATCTGGACTATTTTTATTTTCTTGTGTTTTGACAAAGAAGGAGATGACTGACGATGAAATGTGTAAGGACCTTTCTTGTAGACAATAAAATTTCCAACAATTTCTTCTCAGGAACTTTTTTCCAAGTGCTATTGTTCATGAGATAGATATACGCGAAAAACTGACCCTCAAGTTCTTCTCGAGACCACAACGGCCGAAGTGACTTTTACTATGTTGAACTACATGCTTAACTGAGCTTATATACAAAAATCCGGTTAGTTATCATTTTTGTTCGCTATTTGCGATTCAAACAGCTAAAATTCCTGGACTATAACTAATGATTCCTTTATTGGAATAAACTACGCACAAATCAATACGTCGTTCCAAAAAAATTTGCCCTTTTTCAATTTGATGTAACTTTGGATAACTACATTGACTTTGCATTCTGTTTGAAGTGTCTGTTGACTTGATTCTTTGGCTATCAGTCCGTGGTTTTACAAGACACTAGATAATTCGCATAAATTTTGTACAGGGTGTTCAACAAAACAGTGCTAAATTAATTAATCGTCATGAAGCTCCCGTTCGGAAAAGAATTTTTTCTCTTGAATTTTTATCACAAAGAAGACAAGGTAGGCCTTGAAGTACAGGGTGATGCTTGGATTATCTGCTTATCCCCTTTATTTACAGGGTGAACACACAAAAATCATCTTCTTTGATTTTGCATGGATAACTTTTTTCCTCGTTGACCGATTTTAAAAATTTGCGGCTTATATTGAAGCTAAAACTATAGGTGAAAAGACCTGAGGATCAGAATTGACTCAAGACAAACATTCAGAGCCAAGGGTTCAATGAAATGTGACCCAAATTTGAAAGGCCGTCGACAGCCCGTTCAGAAAAAAGGATTTGCTAATAGCCACGTTTTTTTCGAATAAATAATTTATTCTGAATACATTATGGTCTTTGTTCTTGTCCTAGCCAAGAATTGTGTAGGTGGAGGAATTCATTTACAACTGCATGTTCAAGGAAGAGGAACAGTCCTTGTTCACCTGAAATTGGTCGTAACCAACACTACGAAAATTAAAACAATGAATTACCTAAACTGGTTTGTTCATTACTCATTGTTTTGATTTTTGTAGTCTTGGTTACGATCAATTTAAGGTGACCAAGGGGCTGTTTTTCCTTCTTGAACATGCAGTTGTAATTGGATTCCTTCACCTACAATTTTTGGCTGGGACAAGCTGGAAAAACCTCAGTGTATTCAGAATAAATGATTTCTTCGAAAGAAAAGTGACTTTTAGCTAATCCTTCTCCCAAACGAGCTGGAACGACGTTTAGGATTTGGGCTGACTTTTATAGAACACTTGATTCTGAATGTTTGCCTCGAGTCAATTCTGATCCTCAAGTCTTCTTACCTAAAGTTTTGGCTTAAGTATTAAATATGAGCCACTAATTTCCAAAATCGGTCAACGACGAAAAAAGTTATCCATGCAAAACCAAAAAGATTATTTCTTTGTGCTCACCCTGTGAATAAAGGATATAAGCGAATAATTCAAACACCACTCTGTACTTCAAGGCCTACTTCGTCTTTTTTGTGGTGAAAATTCAAGAGAAAAAAATTCTTTTCCGAAAGGGAGCTTCTTGACGATTCAGAAATTTTGCACTGCCTTATTAAACACCCTGTACAAAATGTATGTGAATTATCTAGTGTCTTGCAAAACCACGGACTGATAGTCAAAGGATGAAGTCAACGGACACTTTGAACAGAATGCAAATTCATTGTGGTAATCCAAATTTACATCAAATTGAAAAAGGGCAAATTTTTTTGGAACGACGTTGTAGTGTACCAAGGTCTTGGCCCCATCCTGGTGACGGCTCCATTTTGTAGTGTAACTTAGTGTCACGGCACCACTCTGTAGTGTAACCCTTTTTTCGATGTTTGACTGCGATCGTCGTTGTTTCTTCCCTTCCCCACGTCGTTTACATTTTTCCTACGTTGTGTTGAGTTCTTACTCGAGATGAGAATGTGTCGTTGGGGATGAGGTTTGATTCTTGAATGAAATGCAAGCAAAATGAATGTTTTATTGGAAATCAATTGCAAAGTTTCAGATGAATTTGTTTCTTTTCTCAAAACACCTAACAACAAGGAATTGACATCGATAAATGAAAAACATGAATGAAGAACAACAAAACACAAACAAGAAAGATCATTACAAATTATTTAGACAATGCAGGAATTTACAACAATGGAATGAACACAAAATCAGATTGCAAAACAAAACAAGAAATCAGGAAACATGTTAAACTGTCAATCTAATCGCAAAAGAAAAAGTGACGTATTCGCTGACAGGCACACCTGGGAAGAGCACGTCAAAGAAACCCCTGCGTATAGCCTGGTTGATTGCTGAAAGAATCCCTTCCCAAATGATCTGAACAAAAGTCCAGTGTGAATGAGTCATGATGAAATGACAGAGTGTCACTCCAGTGATGCATTGATCAAGTCAGCGTGAATCGGTGCTTGAACCTCGTTGAAACGTTTGCCTCGTTCACAAGTTATTCACGTAACAACAAAAGGAAACTTTACGCTCAGCCATTTATGTTACAATTTACAAACAAAAGTAGTCAAATTGATAGATAAATAAACAATGAAGGAATGATCGGTAAACAAGTTAATAAATCAGTCAGAGACAAATGATCAGTAAACAAGGTGATAAATTAGCACGAAACAAATGGTAGATAAACAAGTAGATGAATAAACAAAAAACAAATAAGAGATAAACAGGTAAACGAATAAAAAAGAAACAGGTGAGAGATAAATAAGTAGAGAAGTTGGAGTTGGTCATACCCTTGGTAAGCAATTAGAAGGAAGAAGTATCTATAACGCATTCGCCCGAAATTCCCCTGCAGTTACCCATCAAAAACCCCACAGATACATACTTACATTCAAAACAGAACAATGGTTAGTGAACAGTAATCACATACAAGAAATAACAGTAAATACAAGAAAATCGACTCGAGCCAACCTGTGGCCCTCTCTTCGTCGTTATACATAATTTCCCCCCAAATAAGAAACCGTTAGTAGACTCAACAAGGCAGATTCATACGAGTAGGTGGAAACCCCCCCCCCCAGGACACGGAGAAGCGGCAAGTCTCTCTTTCCTTCCTTTACTTTCATGTATAACCCGGCAATGAACAATGAAATGAGAATGAATCATCAAAATTACGGTTCTCTACTTAGCGGCTGATTTTGGCGTAGCAGAGCTTCTTTTTGTCGTCTTACTGTTTGTGACGTAATTTGTGGAAAGAAACAATTAATGAAACCTCAAAGTACACGCGATAGCGCGGCCTTGAGGTCACGTCATGAGTGCGCAAAAAGCACGCCCACTAGATTTACGGCTGTTGCCGTCAACATTGAGATCATTTGGGAGTAAATGAATTACACAAAATTCAAAGCAGTGCGAAGCATCTTGATTCCAAAGGGGAAAAACTGCGGGTTATGCAAGCCCGTTGAGAACAAAGAGAATAAACAATTTCGGGTTATGTACAATAATTTCGCGGACAAAATAGGTATCGAAATGCATGATTTGGTGAGCGGGTGGAAGCCAAAATTACGGTACAATAATCAAAGAAAGACCGACCTTAGAGTTGTAAAAACCACGCACTCTTGATGCACTGAAAATCACGTGTTCTCCACCACAGCTGATTCTCTTCTCTCCTGCCTGCCCGCGGCTGCTGCTTGCCCGGCTCGCGCAGCGCCATCTCCCTCTTTTATCGGCAAACGCTACGAACGTCAACGACAGTACCTACTTCAGGTACCAACGTACTAATAAAACAAAGAGGGAACACCACAACGCATTGATTAGTGCGTAGTTTAGATTTTCTAGGGGTTTTGAGTTGATAATAAACAACCAGTTTTTTGAAAACCAAGAAGTTTTCAGAAAAAAAAAGTTGAGCTCTGGAAGTCGTTTCTCTTATTTTCAGATGTTCTCCGTTTAGTTCAGTTTCAAACGCAAATATTTCGAAAAAGAAGCCTCTAATCAAAATGTTGCAACAGTAGGTAAGTTTTTTTCCAAATTGAACGTAAAATTCATAAAATATGAAAAATTCTCAAAATTGCGCAAGGAGGTAGAAAATAGAGATAAAAAAGCGGGGGCACACACCTCACCCACGCCCCTGAAAACTTTTTATGGAACGCTTTATTATTGTTAGATAACGAGTTAAATACTATATTATTTCAGTAAGCTTTGGTTCGAATTTGAACAAGACCGGTAGAGAAGTTTCGAAGTTTTGACGAAAGAATCGATT